>JAYKAV010003250.1:184220-199909 GCA_035582835.1 Phoebastria nigripes
TGCTCCAGCGGGGTCTCTCCAGGGCTGCAGGGGATCCCTGCTCCGGGCCTGCAGCACCTCCTGCCCTCCTCCTCCTCCGCCCTCGGGCTCCCTCTGCTGCTGCTCCCTCCTTGGCTTCCTCCTCCTCTGCCTGTGCCGCCTTTTGCCCTTCCGGGAACCTGTTTTCYCCCCGGYGCCCCCAGCTYGGCTGAGGGGCTCAGCTSTGTCCTGCGGTGGGGCCGCTGGAGCCGGCTGGGACCGGCTGGGACCGGCTGTGTCCGGCTTGGGGCAGCCCCGGCCTCTCCCCACAGAGGCCACCTGCAGCCCCCCCTGCCAGCGCCTGGGCACGGACACCCCACACGCTTCCCTTCGGCTGCTCGTGCGTACAAAGCTGTTTGTGCCAACGGGCGCATGCTCAGCTCAGGGCAGGCACTGCCTGCTGCTCAGTGCTGCAGGCAGGTCGCTGGGTCCCTGAACATGAACTGGGAGCTGCAACCACAACTCCAGAAAAGAGGGGGAAGAAGGGGTGAGTCTCACACTGGTGGTAATCCTCTTCCCATGAGAAACCACTGTAAAAATCTCTGTTGGGGCTTTCATGGGCAAGGCCGTGAGAATAGCTGCAGGGAAACAACAGTGCGAGAACAACAAGGAGGGGGAAAGACATCCCAGAGGCTCTGGGAAATGCTGCTCCAGCAGCCTGGGAAGGGTGCAGAGCTGCGAGGGAAATTGGGCTGCAGAGCTGAAAACCTTCAGTGATGCAAACGGACAAGGCAGCTCAGCACTGTGGAGTTTGGCAATGGCACAGGCTTAAGGCGGCTCCCCCCACCTCGTCCGGCAGCTTGGTCCTACATTATATGAGCCTGAAGTACATGGGGCCAGGCTGTGAACCCTACCAGGAGGCACTGCATTTGTTCCTCTGGATAGCCACCTTTAGTGCCAGATCTTAGATTCAAGTCACCAAACAGCGTCTTGGACACCTGAATTAAAATCAGCTTCTCCTTTTGAAGCCTTGAAATGAAGCTCTCCATCAGTGACTCCTCATCATTGAGAAATCTGCAGAATAACACTCACCCCATCCTTAGCACCTGAAGTCTGCACGTCCCTCCATTTAGAGGATGCACAATGCTTTTGTTAATTAGAGCCTTAGTTTAATATGAGCTGTCAAAGTTCACTTAACTTCAATTAATTGTTTCTCCTGAGCTTAATTTCTTTAGTTAGGTATTGATTAATCATTGCTTAATTATGCTGGAGTCTCACTGGGTGATATTTCAGTCGCACACTGCAGCAATGCATTGCTTTCTAAAAATACTCTGGGAATCATCAGATATCTTATGCATTGCTATTACTGGGATGACTTTTAATATTTATCTTTTCATCCCTTATGTTCCAAAATGTATATTTAACATGTTGTGTTTAATTCCACTGGTTTACAAGTCATTTTTCTCTATGAGGGCAGGTTTTAGACCAGAGTTTTGCATTGCATAGTGTGGGGAAAAAGGACTTAGCGTCTGGCATCCAGCATCCTGTGCCAGGAGGAGGGAGTTAGGGAACACAAGTGAATGGTCTTTACTCTGGCAGAATACTAACACATTTAAACAACCAAAATATTGATGGTATGCTTTTTTCTTTGTACCTTTTAGGGGGGAGAATCACCTCCCTCGACCTGCTGGCCATGCTGCTTTTGATGCAGCCCAGGATACAGTTGGCTTTCTGGGCTGCAAGTGCACATTGCTGGGTCACGTTGAGCTTCTCATCAACCAACACCTCCAAGTCCCTCTCCTCAGGGCTGCTCTCAATCCATTCTCCACCCAGCCTGTGTTTGTGCTTGGGATCGCCCCATGTGCAGGACTTTGCACTTGGCCTTGTTGAACTTCATGAGGTTTGCACGGGTCCACCTCTCAAGCCTGTCAAGGTCCCTCTGGATGGCATCCCTTCCCTCCAGCATGTCGACCGCACCACACAGCTTGGTGTCGTCAGCAAACTTGCTGAGGGTGCACTCAATTCCACTGTCCATGTTGCCRACAAAGATGTTAAACAGCACTGGTCCCAATAGTGACCCCTGAGGAACGCCACTCATCGCTGGTCTCCACTTGGACATCAAGCCGTTGACCGCAAGTCTTTGAGTGTGACCAATGATTATTCATTGATCTTAATTACAATCCCCAGGATCCTGCCACATGGAACCCAAGCTCTGTTTCTGGAAGTCTGTGACAGCAACTGGATGCACATCCCCAACTTTCTCATGCTAATGCCTAAACACAAAAACCTTCCAATTTCATCAGCTTTCTTCATTTCAGCCACATCCTCATTGCTCACTATTATTTATTTATATTGTAACCAGGCTTAGCAGACAGAGTTATCAACCACAGCTGTATCAGAGGCTTTACTAGCACAAAACAAACTTCTAAATCCAAGTGTTAAGATGAGACCAGTGAGGAAAACAGGCAGTTAAGTGGGAAGTATGAGTTTATCAGGGCAATCAGCCTGGTCAGAAGGGATCAGAGCTCYTCCAGTCCTCTCCAGTCCTCTCCTGTAGACTAAACCTAGCCTGATTAGGGTTAGGAGAGGTGGCTAAATGTTATATGGCTCTGAGTATTTAAAACATTCCTGTTGACTCTACCGAAGGAGTACACACAAGGTCTGCAGTAGCTCTTCCATCTGTCACATCCGTATTGCAGAACGGAACATGGTACCATGCAACCCTGTACCCAATTATCTGCTGGAGTTTGGAAGTTTTATCTCCCACTGCATTAATAATGTGACGTGTCCCCGTTAAAATAATAATAAAAAAAGATAAATAAATAAATAAAAATTAAGAGAGCCATGGCTTATTTCTTTCAGCATATCTTCAAGTGAACAGAATCACATGGATCCCCAGACTGGGCTGTCTTATCTCCTCTCTGCTCAGGTATCTGAACCCCTTTCTTCACCCTTCCAGCTCACCTGAGAAAAGGCCAGAAGGGTAAAAAATCCCTACAATTCTCTGGGAACACATACACCGAGAGTGGCACGTGGGAAGTCTGCAGCTCTGCTATGGATTTCTAGTCTCTTGGGACCTGGGATCTGCAAGGTTGGGTGGATTTGGGATACGACATCTTGTAGAGGAAGTACTGTGATTTGTTGGAGAAAATCATTCAGGCATGAGAGCAGAGAAAGAAGTTGTAAAAGTCAAAGAAGGGTCCTTGAGGGACATCAGCAGTGCCAGTGTATATGGGTTCAATGTGTAGTCTCTTTTCTCGGCACATTTGCTGTGGACAAAACCATAATAGCAGCTTCTCAGCTTAGACAGGTAAATGTGCCTGTTAGAATATTTATCCTAAGATGCTTTTGTTATTAATGAAGAATCAAATAAAAGCTGCAGGTCACCATAACTTTGTTAGACTTCCCACCCCTAACAATTTTTTCCATTTTGAATGACACTGTGGAAATGACTGTAGTGCAATTTCCTTCCTTGCTTTTCAACAAAATAATTGCTTCATATGGATTTTGCAGATTTTTCATAACTAAATTAGTGGCTCTTTTGTAATGGTTTCCCTTTCTATTTCTCCATCTTTTACTTTAGAGGGGCTACAGTTTTGTTTTGAGTTCTGCTCTCCTGGTAACAGCAGCATTTGCATGTGGGCTGGAGGGGAGTGCTGGCTGATGTGTGTTCTAATAAAGCTTTGTCAAGCAGACTAAAAGAAAAAGAAATGCAGATAAATTCTGAGGGATCAGATTCTGTCTACCTCAAACATGTTATGTAACTTTTCATCCTTTGAGTAGTCTTATTGATTTCAGTGGAAGAAGTTGTTACTGCAGGATGCGAATAAGATGTCAGAATTTTACCCTAAATATTTCACTTAGCAAAGAAAGCAATGCTGCAAGAGATAACAGACCCCGAGCTGCAGCAGGATGCGAAATTTGCAGGGACAATAAGAACTGGGCAGCCTTTTGCTTCTTTGTGATGGTGCCATCTTACTGAAAGCATTTAATAAACAGCAGTAGCTGTGTCTGAATTAGATGAAAGACCCTGTTGTGCAAACTGAGAGCCTTCTAATCCTTACAGCATCACAAATAATTCAAAGAAGTCTTGAAGTACCATGATAATGGCACAAGAAGATGGGTATCTCTGTATTATTGTTTTTGTGTACCTCAAAGAATGCTCTGCAGGAAAAATAATGTTGCATAACAAAACCAAACACATTTCTTTCAAAAAAGCAGACAATTCAAATTATCCAGAAGTTGAGAAAAATGTGAGTAAAAAATATTTTGCGGTATGTTTGCCTTTGAAAGTCTACATTGCCCTTACAACAATTTTATGGTGGATATTGTGGGCTCTGGATTAACATAAGTGACTGACTGAAAACCTTTATAAGGATGTTAAGATTAAGGACACAGCTCTTAAGTTCTACAAACACAAAACTGATTTCAAAGGAATAAAGTAAAGAGAATGGATATCCATGAAACAAGAATAATATATTCATAAAGCCCTTTTTCAACAGTCAAGACATAAAGTGATGACCACTGAACATGTCATCTGGTTTTAAAATTGTATTAAAATTGTTTAAATTAAAGATTATGGGAAAAAMTGAAAAAGGAAAGAAAGAAATACAAGCCAGCTGTGCCTGTGGTGTGATTACACTGTCTCCAGTATAGATAAGGCGCTGGTTGGTTGACTTTTATGATGTAATTTTGGGTGTGCATGAAGTAAAGAGAACGTGGCGCTGAGTGAATGACTGGAAAGTGTACAGAGCAAAATCTACTTGATTCAGTGCCAGCAAAGCTTGGGGTAGAACAAAAGGGAAGGAGAGCATGTTCTTCTACATGACATTGGAAAAGAAATGATCAAAAATGGGCATGCTCCAAACCAGTGGAAGCATGAAGCACTGGGCAGAACAACTGTCCCCCAGATGCCGTCATCTATCCCAGAACAATTCTGTACCTTTTCTAGGTGTAGAAGTTCAAGTTCTCGCCRAGGCTGGGCCTCCTGACGCATTGCACAGTCCCAGCAGCACTCGGGGTGGAGGTGCAGTAGGACTGCCTGACCCTCGTTTCTCCAATAACCAAACTGCTGGACACAGAGTGGGCAAAATCCCAAATATTTTGTGCCTGCCTTCTGGTCAGGCACAGAGCTGTGTGCCTTTGTCCTTTATACACATGGAGTCATATCTCCRTATACATACTAGGGCAGAAACATCAGCAACAATGTATGACATGCTTTACTCCATGTAGAGAGACATTGAAGTATAGCATCCACTTATTTGCTGTCATACCTTTAAATCAAGGCTAAACGAGGTGAAAAGCAAATAGATTTTAAGCCCTTGTAAACTCATAGGGCAAGCTGAATGGATAAACTAAGATGATTCACTGTCATATATTATACTGATGTGTTAGAGTTAGCTATATAATAAGTTCATGGCCATCTTGAAATGAGTGGAAAGGTGAATGCTTCCATTGTGATTACTTGGCTAAAAAAATACATGCCAGTAATCCCTCTTCTGCCCTTCTTCACCCTTCACCCAATATTTTAAGGTTAACAATGGGGAAAATGCTATGTACTTTTCAGGGGAAACTGACCAGGCTTTTTTCRGAGATAAATTACTTAGAAACAGAGGGAAAATAATATTCATATTGAAAATTACTCCCTAATGTAGATGTCCCTATTGGGCCAGGTTAAAGGATGGGTAGGCACACTTGCACATAAAGCTGCAGCTCCTGCAATCCTGTGACTAGAGCAGAATCTCAGCTTCTCTCTGTGGAGTTGAAGGGAAAGATTCAGTAGGAAATTTCAGTCCACCTGCTTGGCTGGGAAGAAAAGTTTCAAGAAAATAACCTGAGTGTATCTGCTAATGTGCCTGAATGCATAGCCAAGCTGAGACAGCAGGTCTGATTAGGGTCACCTGGCATATTCGTTTCCATAGGGTCCTAATYCTATATGCAGCTATCCTCAAGGGCCTTTAAAGAGCTAGTCGCCGTCTTTCGTAGCAAATGACTGTGTAACAGAAGAGGAGGAAGAGGATCAAGGATGCAGAAACTGATTCTCTTGATGCTGAGAATTTCTTAGCTGCCACTTCTCCCTTCTCTATTGTAAAAAGTCTCCCCCAGCCCATCTTTGTGGTGAGTGGGAAGAGCAGGACCATTTCAGTGGGAAAGCATAGCCATCACCCAAAAATAAGGTCACAGCTGCAAAGTCTGGATCTAAACCACTATTTAGGAGTGGGTTGAACTACTTATGAAGCTACATTCAAGTCTCATTTTGCTGCCCAACTTTGTTATTTGGTTCCTGGAGCACCCTTTGCACTGATCTCCTGGTGATCCAGCTGATGTTTCTGGGTGGGAAATCACAGATGTAGCCTGCGTGTTACAGTACATCCAGGGGGGAAATCTGCTGTGTGGCTAGACATCTTCACTCACCTATCTTGCCATTTGACTGATTTGAGGCAGACAAGGTAGYCTGGGCTACTTCTCCAACTTCATCTATTATAAGGATTCATGGGCAGTCCAGTCTTGAGCTTGGTTATGGAAACAGGGTGCTGACAAGAGTCTATCGCCCCTTATGTCCATAATCTGGTGGACTGAACAGAGTTGCACACTGCAAGAATGCAACAGAAAGAACTTTTGAGAATGTACCTGAGAGCACCTGTACGCACAGCAGAAGGAGTAGCTTTGCAGGGACTGCTCATGAGACTGAACTTTGCAGCTGAGGAGCATAGCGCCCATGCAAGAGCAGCCTGGCAGTGGTCCAGCCGTTCTGGGTGTGACTAAGGAGCTGAATGAACTTCTCAAGTAGTCCCAAGGAATGTTTTCCACCATTAATGGATCTGGAAGAACGACCACAGGTTCATTATAAAAGTTACTCTTTCCTTCCTGGTCTCTCCAGAAAAAAAGGAAGATCAAAGCACTTTGGAAGGCAGTCTGTTTCCATGTTATTTCTATCCCTGGTTCACCAGTTCAGGAGGATCAAACAAACCTTCTGGCTTTTCCATTCTCCTCTAGTACCAAATTACAATGTGTTGGGGCTTTTCTTTTTGTTGTCATGTTCTGAGCAGCTTCTGATGAGACAGCTTAAAATCATTTCACTTATTTATAACAGTTGCAGTAAATTTTAGGGTAAATCAGGAGGCTATTGGACAGGAGTGTGCTGTTTCTTTCCCTCTTTGAGTTAGGGCTGTGGAACATGGGGAGATGATATTAGGTTCTGGCAATTTAAATCTGTTTAGCAAGGTTCTTAATAATCTCTGCATGTATATTACAGAGAACCTTTTGCATATTGCTTTAAATAATTCAGAACTGCTCCAATATTGTATTAAATAATTCAAGAATAGGACAGGCTTTGTGATTAATGATGTGTACCTGGAATTTCTGCAAATACAGCAAGGAGTCAAAGTATGCTCTAGATACAAGTGTCCTGGCACCAGATCCCATTTACTCTTTGCCAAGGCAATAGTATGTATTAGAAAATTGGAAAAGCGCCTGCTACTCAATGGAAAATTGGGCCAATGGTTAATGTGGTGGCTGTTGAAAGAGTCTATTCTTTCTGACAGACAATACTAATTTGGCTGAGAACCTCTATTGTCTTCTGACTCCTATTTTTAATCTTCATGAATAGCATTTGTGCCTGATGTGAAAATTAAATGGAGGTATAAATATTTCTGCAGGAGCTGAGGATTTGTCCCGGTATTTTACCAGCCCTGATTTGAGAGCACAGAAACAGTGTGCTTTGTAAAGCAAAGCACATAAGCTTATTTTGCATGTTAACTTAATCCTAAAGGGCTCTGAGGTTGCTGTTCTTTCCAGCTGTGCTTGGGTCTGCAGTCATGAACAGTACCTGGAGAGTCTGTTGTCCTTCTCCATTTGTTTTTGAAGGGAGATGGGAGTGGAGCAGCATTATTAAGGCAAAAACCTAAATACTAGAATTTCTGASTTTTCACCCTGTTGACACAGAAATCACTTTCCCTCCTTAGTAAAGTTGAAACGAAATCTGTTTTAGAGAGTACTATCAACATTTTTGCCTAGGAAGTGAATAGATTTCTGTAAGCTCAAAGTATTTTTTTGGTTAAGGGATTTCTCTAAGACACAAGGTAAATCAATGTTACATTGAAGTAGGAATAAAGCAAACAAACCCTCCTAAATATCCTATTTTTAAATAAAGGATATGCTAGTGAGCAGAATGGAATACCTAGCAAGGAGATTACCGATATCAGCACTATTGGAAATGCTCTGTAGATATCTTTATAGGAGTCTGATATTGGACGCCCAGACCAGCTGCCTCAGTGAGCAGCCACTTTACAAACATCAAAAGGACCAGCTAATTTTATTGGATTTTGGATGTTTTCAATAGAAAGACTCCACAGGGGATAGACTGAGAAGTGTCCAGCTTTAATATTTAAACACATTCAAGATTCCTAGAGGAAGAGAGAGGGAAAAAAAGAGGGCTGCTGCTGTGGCAACTGTATTTGGTATGCCACGGCCAGTATATTCCCTTATATATGCCTCTCTGCCCCAGCAGCAGCCGGTGGCCTTAGGGCCATATGGATAAGGTGAGGGACTGGCCTGGATGAAACACATTCTTACAGATGCTGAGCTGCACAGGTGATCTTGACTTTAGATGTACAGGCTAGGGGGGGKTTTTTTGGTTTGTTTTTTTGKTTTTTTTTTAAAGGAAGATGCATCTCAGAAGGAAACTTAGGTATTGAAAGGCAGGGACAAAAGTCAAGGTATATCAAATGACTGGTATCTAGAACAAAGCTCTGTATACACATTTGCATTTAAATAGCAGAAGCCATTGGAAATCGCCTGCACAAGTCTTTATTTCTATGTTTTTGAGATCTATGCTACAATAAACTTCAGCCTCTTTTTGCTTAGGCTAGCTGCAAAATGCTGCTCACTGTTTCTTATTAAAATCAAAGGTCTGAAAGATGACCAATTAGAGTGTCTCCAGGAAAGTCTCAGGGGTGAAGCATCTTCCTTAAATAAAAGGGGAAGATGCTAATTTTCCATCCCTGCAGATTAACTGAAGGAGCCACAGTACTCCTTTTGTGTTTCAGGGCACCAAAGGCAGGAAGGGAAGAGAGAGGATATTGTATGTCAGCCACTTTTGGGTTTCGATGGAGAGTTTGCCTTCTGTAAAGAATGAATTATTCAACCACCCACCCCCATAACCATTTAAATTACAGTCTTCCTGTTATTATGAAGTGATCCCTCAAAGGAATAAATAAAGTTGACAAAAATAATCTTTATCAGGGTTGACACTGATTACTCCAGACTGAACTCCCTCACTCATGGGGCTCGTCCACCTTTAAATGTCATCATGAGATGACACCTGTCTATCTCGCTGTCAGTCTGAACACAGAATAAGCCTCTGTTCCCGGTGGCTTCTTTTCCTAGCAAGACCTATTCTAGGTCATAAAGCACAGGGTGACAAGTCTTAAACCACCGAAAACTGAATGGTTTCTTGTTATTCACTCTGTCTCATAGTAGAAGGGGGGAAAACCACTGAAGAGGGGAAGTGAGGGGGAACTTCATGGGATTCATGGCAGATAAATTTAAAACAAATAAAATGCTGGATGTTGGTTCTGTAAAATTAATTTCTGCAAAAGACTGCGTAGAACGATGATGTGACTGAAAACATTGTCACCGGCAACGCTTTAGATTAATCAGCAGTGGTCATTCACTAGCCAGCTACTTCTGCTGCATATCAAGGACAACTGGCCATGTGGCTGTGTGCTTCACAAGACTGGTCTGCTGGCACATATCATCTCATCTTTATTGCTGATTGTCCATCTTTCAGAATAACAGGCTCAGAAGACCATAGGTACTGCCATATTGAGTGAAATCAAAGGCCTAACTAGCCCTGAAGCCCCTACCGTAAGCAAAAGGAAGTCTGAGAAAAGGAATCAGCCTGTTGAGAAACCTAATCGTGGCTAACCTCTGTGACATGGCTCGTCTGAAACAGGGATGAGAATGATATTCAGATTTTCTGAACTAGTCAAAAACCTTCTTCCTTAGTCAGAAAATACTTTATTATTTCCTGATGACTTCCAGTTGTTTTATTAAATTTCCACCACCAGGAAAAAATATTCCAAAATGTGATTGTTCACTGAAACAGATTTTTTTTTTCTATTTTTGCTGTGGTTCATATTTCATTGCATTACAATAAATTGATATAGTGCCCTCATGCCTCTTTCTACTAGAGGGTGTCTCGAATATTAACAGTTCATCTGCCACAGAGCAGCTTAACTGGCCTCCCCTGCTCAACAGCACAATAGTGAGCGGTTATGGATATTCTGTGATACAAACTGACATACCCTCAGGGCAGCATATACATTTATAATTTAATTCCCTGTGAGTTATTTCTTAGTGTTAGAATGGTTTTCTGTGCTGGTAAGAAATCCTATTTCTGCTCCCAGATGGATAGCTCAGATAAAGTGCCTGCCTGCCTATATACCTTTTGTCCTGTGCACAGCAAGTCGGGCAGGACAGCCTCCTACCACTGCACAGGCTCACTACCTTGGACAAGATCCTGAGAGGTAAGGAAACACACTTCAGGGGTCCCACTTTTCAGACGCTGCCAGACACACTCCTGGCAGACAGTGCAGTCATGATGCAGTAAAAAAACATATATAGATACATGCCTATACATGTATACCTAGAATATTACATTCATTAGCTCATAGGAGACTTCAGACATATATGGTGCGGCTTTTTGCCATTATCCAGTCCCTTTTCCTGTCTGCCATTTCACTTCTTTGAAGCACTGAAGGTGCACTGCAGTTCAGACTGGCCTATTCAGATACTATATGTGTATAAATGAAAGAAAGAGCTAGCTCCTCTGAGCTACCTCCAAATGTAAATTAAGCTGCACTTACTGAAGAACATATTCAACAGCAGCAGGAGTACCTTGTTCATATTTTGCATGTATTAAAAAAAGCCTTCCCCATTTTGTTCTAATATCCTGCTAGTCAAGAACTTCAGGCAAGAACTACAAAGGATTAAAATGGTTTTACATCTCTCCCAGCTCCTCTGAGCACACATTGCTCAAACAAGATACAGCAGCAGGTAACTGCAGTTATTGGACAATGACATACCACAGCACCCAGCAATCCCCTGGTTAGTTTGTTTTTTAGAGGAGAGGCTAAGTCCTCTACAGCAAAAACATCCTATTTTAATAAACAAATAAATTTGACAATAGGACTATCTGAGCTCCCTGGGTTAGCATCATGCCTTTCTCAGAAAGGCACTAAGCATACCTTTGACACTTAATTAACACTATAAAAGAAACTAAACATATTGGTATGGTACTAAGATTTTCTTCTTGCTTAGTTGCATTGTCATGACTAAATAAAAAGGACTGATGTCTGGCTTTAAAAAAGGGGGAGGGAGAGGAGGTATGGTGAGAGAAAGGAATTACCCATTGATTTATTCTTTTACTTAACAGCAAAGGGGAATGAGCAATTTAAGGTCAGCAGCATATTGCTCAGCTGGCCTCAGATCCTGCAAAATTACCAGCATTGTGTGTTGCAATAAATTGCATACTTTTGTCATCCCTGTTTGTCTGAAATATGTGTGAAACGAAGAGGGAAATAGCTAAGACCAGCACTAAGGACTGCACTGATCTGCCTGCAAGGTGAACAGGAGACAAACAGTCTGTTTTGTCTTGCCTAGTGATATGAGTGCCCCTCTAACGCAGAAGTAGTCTCACTGCTGTCATAACTGCTTCCTTGCAGCGGTCCAGCAGCCCCAGTACCAGCAACATACACAGCCAGGTTGGTCAGGAGGGATGTTGGCAATCCCAGCAAAGCTACTCCTCCCAGTTCTCTCCCTCTGTAACCCACTGACTCACCCCAAAGGGTTCACTTCTGAATCTGCACAGAGTTCGCGTGTTGTCCTTGTAGAGATTTGTCCTGCAGGCTGCTCAGTCATCGTGCTTGCAGATGCATTTATGCTAACAGTCCCTAAAGAACTCACCCTATGCAAAAGGTACAAATTAAACACTGAGGTGTGGCTCAGCCAAGGCAGTGCATCACACAGTGAGCAGGTTACTGACAGTCCAAGTAACTTTCCAGACTAATGACTCTCTCATCAGTCCAGGAAAACAGATCCTGTTGCTCCAGAAGGTCAAACTGGCCTTTATTTTCCTCCTGGTGATGCAAGTGCTGATTATAGTGTAGTATCCAAGACAGGTAATTCATGTCAAAAGGTGGAGAAAGTGGCTTTGCTTATTGATGTGTTGTCATCGCAACGTTCAGCCTTTCTGTTCATAGCTATTCATGTGAGTTACAGCAAACAATGCTCGCTCCTGGCATTAACTTGCTCCCCAGGCAGCTATTACTCAAAATGCACAATGGTCTACGGGACACCAAAAGATTTGCCATTGGTCTATTGACCAAGTGCAGCCTTGTATTGCACCGTGTAATGAAGTAGCATCAAAAGACATTTTTCCAGAGAAAGTTACCAGGTTGGCAGCCCACAAGGATAAAATCCTCTGCTTACTCACCGGTTAGGCTGCTTTTGACACCATCCAGTGCTGCACTGACCCCAGGAACAAGGGAGCAAACTGGGGTATTGCCAACACCGAAGGCACTGGGGCAGAAGCATTCAGTGGAGCATCTCACCATAAACAAGAAGGACTATTTCACCATATCTCCATTTTGTTAGAGGATTGTCACTAAGAATAACATAACAGGTTGCTAAGACCTCTCTTCAAAACACAAGTCAAATAGCATCATGGTCACCTTTATACCATCTGCAAGAAAGAGTTGCTAGAAATTTGGTGTGTGTCAGTATGAATCCTGCAGTTCTGAAATGTTTGCCCAAATCCCAGCCCAGGAAAGACTGAGATTAAGTCCCTGTCTGATAAAAGTGATCCACTTGAGGTGATTAATTAGATCCTCAGTGAAATCTCCATACTCTCTGAGTGACCTGATCATGGTAGTTGTCTCAGGCTGTGGATTTCAATGAGTCTGACACCAGATTTTAACCCATCTGACTATTAACTCTGAGCTGAATGTGGAAAGCAAAAGTGAATTTCTTAGTAGATATATCTAGAGGGTTGAGTTGCCGAGGCAAGCAGCTCCGGTGCTGGCACAATCGGCAGCGCAGTGCTCTAGCACGGTGCACAGCGGGGGTTCCCAAACCGGGAGAACCTCAGGGGAGCAGAGAGACCTGCCAGGAGCCTGCAGCTCACACCACAGTGGCTGACGAGACCTGGCCGGGGCCAGGAGCAGCGGCGGCCAAGCCCCCCCACGTATAAAAGAAACCCCTGGGCAGCACCACAAACAGTGCAAGCAAACAGGGCGTGGTGCGGCGTTTGCGTGGGAGTTTGCATGGAAGGGCACGCAGGAAGGGTGCCGTGACTCTGCCGGCTCGACCAGGGAGCAATGGTATCTGCCGTTGAGTTAGCAGGGCTCATTGAAAGAGCTTTAAACTAGATTTGAATGGGGAAAGGRATAAAACCAGGCTCGCTAGAGATAAGYCTGGAGGAAGCACGCCAATGTTTGAGGGATGGTGTGCTAGCGAGGTCCTTCAGTCTGCTCCACACTGTGCTAAGTACACTGGAGCACATCTGAAATGTCCCTGTACTAATGCGCACAGCAGCTTAGGCACCTCAGTGGAGGTAGGGGATGGAGATCCATGCGGAAGCAAACACATAAAGGTTGTCGATGTATTAGAAACCACGGAAGCACCTGAGAACAGTCCCATAGGAATTAGGGCTTCTCCCCAGTAAAGGTGGCAGGATCAATAGCCCAACTGAAGTGCATCTACACCAACGCACGCAGCATGGGCAACAAACAGGAGGAGCTGCAAGCCACTGTGCAGCAGGAAAATTATGACATAGTTGCCATCACGGAAACATGGTGGGATGACTCACACAACTGGATTGATGCAATGGATGGCTATAAGCTCTTCAGAAGGGATAGACAAGGAAGGAGAGGCGGTGGGGTGGCTCTGTATGTTAGGGAGTGTTTTGGCTGTCTAGAGCTTGACAATGGTGACAATAGGGTTGAGTGTTTATGGGTAAGAATCAGGGGAAAGGCCAACAAGGCAGCTATCGTGGTGGGAGTCTGTTATAGACCACCCAACCAGGATGAAGAGGCCGATGAAATATTCTATAMGCAGCTGGGAGAAGTCTCACAATTGCTAGCCCTTGTTCTCGTGGGGGAGACCTTATTGCRGCCTTTCAATACTTAAAGGGGGCTTATAAGAAAGATGAAGACAGACTTTTTAGTAGGGCCCATTGCRATAGGACAAAGGGTAATGGCTTTAAACTAAAAGAGGGTAGATTTAGACTAGATATAAGGAAGAAATTTTTTACKMTGMGGGTGGTGAAACACTGGACCAGGTTGCCCAGAGAGGTGGTAGATGCCCCATCCCTGGAAACTTTCAAAGTCAGGTTGGATGGGGCTTTGAGCAACCTGATCTAGTTGAAGATGTCCCTGCTCACTGCAGGGGGCTTGGACTAGATGACCTTTGAAGGTCCCTTCCAACCCAACCTGTTCTATGATTTTATGATTCTATGACTTCGGCCTGTTTCGAGGCCTGATTGACAGAGTCCCTTGGGAGGCAGTCCTGAAGGGCAAAGGAGTCCAGGAAGGCTGGATGTTCTTCAAAAACAAAATCTTAAAGGTGCAGGAGCAGGCTGTCCCTATGTGCAGAAAGACGAGCCAGCGGGGAAGAAGACCAGCCTCGCTGAACAGAGAGCTTTGGCTAAAACTCAAGAAAAAAAAGAGAGTTTGTGACCTTTGGAAAAAGGGGCAGGCAACTCAGGAGGACTACAAGGATGTCGTGAGGTTATGCAGGGAGAAAATTAGAAGGGCCAAAGCCCAGCTAGAACTCAATCTGGCTACTGCAGTAAAAGACAACAAAAAATGTTTCTATAAATACAATAGCAACAAAAGGAGGGCTAAGGAGAATCTCTATCCTTTGTTGGATGTGGGGGGAAACATAGTGACAAAGGATGAGGAAAAGGCTGAGGTACTCAATGCCGCCTTTGCCTCAGTCTTTAATAGTAAGACCAGTTGTTCTCCGGGTACCCAGCCGCCTGAGCTGGAAGGCAGGGRYRRGGARCAGAATGAARCCCCCATAATCCACAGGGAAATGGTTAGCGACCTGCTACACCACTTAGACACACACAAGTCTATGGGGCCTGAAGGGATCCACCCAAGGGTACTGAGGGAGCTGGCAGAAGTGCTCACCAAGCCACTTTCAATCATTTATCAGTAGTCCTGGCTAACGGGGGAGGTCCCAGCTGACTGGAAGTTAGCAAATGTGACACCCATCTACAAGAAGGGCCGGAAGGAGAATCCAGGAAACTACAGGCCTCTCAGTCTGACGTCGGTGCCAGGGAAGGTTATGGAGCAGATCATCTTGAGTGTCATCACGCAGCACATACAGGCAACCAGGTGATCAGGCCCAGTCACCATGCGTTTATGAAAGGCAGGTCCTGCTTGACCAAYCTGATCTCCTACTATGACAAGGTGACCCACTTAGTGGGTGAGGAAAAGGCTGTGGATGTTGTTTACCTAGACTTSAGTAAAGCCTTTGACACCATTTCCCACAGCATTCTCCTGGAGAAACCGGCTGCTCATGGCTTGGACGGGCATAYTCTTCGCTGGGTAAAAAACTGTCTGGATGACCGGGCCCAGAGAGTTGTGGTGAATGGAGCTAAATCCAGTTGGCGGCCGGTCATGAGCGGTGTCCCCCAGGGCTCCGTTTTGGGGCCGGTCTTGTTC
>JAYKAV010003250.1:200389-212171 GCA_035582835.1 Phoebastria nigripes
AACAAAGCTGGTGAAGGGTCTGGAGAGCAAGTCTTATGAGGAGCGGCTGCGGGAACTGGGACTGTTTAGTCTGGAGAAGAGGAGGCTGAGGGGAGACCTTATCGCTCCCTACAACTACCTGAAAGGAGGTTGTAGTGAGGTGGGTGTTGGTCTCTTCTGCCAAGTAACAAGCAAGAGAATGAGAGGAAACAGCCTCAAGTTGCGCCAAGGGAGGTTTAGATTGGACATGAGGAAAAATTTCTTTACTGAAAGAGTGGTTAAACATTGGACCAGGCTGCCCAGGGAAGTGGTTGAGTCACTATCCTTGGAGGTCTTTAAAAGACATGTAGACATGGCACTTAGGGACATGGTTTAGTGGTGGACTTGGCAGTGTTAGGTTTACGGTTGGGCTCGATGATCTTAGAGGTCTTTTCCAACATAAATGACTCTATGATTCTGTGATTCTATGTACATGTTTGTCCTTTCCTTGTATATTCTTCCATTAGGGACACCATTGTACCTAAGAAAGCAAGTACCATGAAGCTCCCCACTCTTTCATTTTAGGCTTGACTGGGCAGCAAGATCAAGCTACCCGAATGCTTCAGCTCAATGAGCTGTGCAGCAGTGTGAGCCACAAGGTATCATGGGAGACTGGAAATTCGCTGTTTGTTGCCCCTGGTTCTCTGTCAGCATTTACTTCAGTCTCATAGTGTGTCTGTTAATGAGAGCATTTTTCCCCAGCTCAGCCATGGGAAAGGAAGGGAAGATCCTGCATGTCATTTACCCTTGTTTTGAAGAAAAAATTACTGGGTCCTAATAGGTCCACTTTTTACYGTGTCCTTTTTCTCCCTCTGGCTTTGATTTGGTGTGTAGAAGAGAGATCTTTTTCTCCACTTACATTTTACTAAGCAATACATTGACCATGTGGAGGACATAGCAAGACTCATCAATCTTGGGTGAAGCTTTCTCCTGGTCCTACTGAGGCGTTAGGATCTCCAAATACAATCTCAACTCTGCACCTCAGGTTCCTGCACTGAGAGTGGTGGAGGTGGGGATCCCCCAGCTGGGGTTGCCACATCCTTTGAAACAGTCCTGGCTGCTCTCGTGGTGGTGAGGAAGCCTTTTGGATCAAGAAGGTACGTCAGGCAATGAAGGGTCAGTAAGTGCCACACAATTAAATCCTCTTTCTACCCATAGGAATAGTCAGCAGACACGTGCAGCCCTGGTGACCAAGACATATGCTCACTGAAAGTCAGGGGCATCATTTCTTTACCCTTTGCTACTTTGCTGTGATGACTCTGCAGTGAGTCTGCTGGGGCTGAGGGTGGCCTGGGCACAGGTGCATGGTCTGAATTTWTCAGTCACTTCCCATGAGCCATTGGGCAGGCACACAAGTTTTGGTCATTACTAAAAGCCATTCCTTACAAACCACATTTCCCAGTCCATTCCTCCAGTCCTTGACTTGGTCTTTGTGCACACACACATCTACCCCTCATTACTGTAGGTCCTTTGCCACTGTAATGATTATACTTTTGTGTTGCTTGTTGCAGGACAGGAAGGAGATGATCAGTGCTTGGGCGGAGTCTGTAATGAGCAGCCCTGTGGTGTGCCGGTTTTATCTTTGACATCATCCTTTCATGGCTTGTCTAGACAAAAAACAGTATTCTGAAAGCCCACAGGACAGCAGGAGCAGTTGTTGCAACCCTTACAACTGACTTTGATGGGCTGCTCCTCCCCTCTCCAAGTTCATGCAGGGACGGGGGGAGCTGCCTAGCTCAGGAACCACTACCTCACCAACAGGTATGATACTTGGTGCAGCATCAAACAGCCTCTGCAGGGACTCACCCGGAGCTGCTGTTTGCCTGGATCTTGCTTATGGCCTAGGCAAACTCCAGACTCAGTGGGACCCAAGATCTCCAACCTTGCATAGAGCAAGGGGCAGTCACCTCGCATGGAAACAAGGTGCTGCCCATCAGCTGCATCTAGAACCGTACTTCCAACTTCTACTTTTGCCCCCAGTCAAGCCCAGGTTTTAATGATCTGTTGAACTTGCACAAGCAATGTAAATTGCCCTGAATATGCCTATCGCATGTGATACTAGACATGCAAATGCATGAAGCTGTCACCCAGCCCTCATCTTCCAGGGGAGCTTCCTCTAAAGAAGAACTCCCCAGTGTCACCCACAGTTTTGAAGGTCTGGAGGAAGCTCTTCTAGAGCTACACAAAATATTTAGCACAGCCACACACACTCAAAATGCCACTTGTGTAACTGACAGACCTCTGGAAGTGGCTTTTAATTTGTTGCAACAACACAATTTTTCAAAGTTTCCAAGATTTTTGTGCATTTTAGAGTAAAAGGACATTTATTGCCACTTTTATGTGTAAGCTGCCTACAGCTCCATATCACTTGGGGTATAAAGCAGATGAGCAAAAGGCCTTTAAACTAGTGTTGTTGCACCTCTGATCTTGATTGATGTTGACACCAATTAGCAGAAAAGGAATCTTCCAGATAAAGGAAAAGAAGATTTTATTAAGCCCTAAATGCCACGAGTCAGAATTCAATGCAAAATTCATTAGTGCTTATGGCAGGAGTCCTACCAGCTATCGCCAAGGGGTTAAAGGGAAATAAAAATCACATAAATAAGATTCTCAGGACTTTTAAATCCTAGCTTGAACAGTAAATGCATTTGGATGATTTTAGCTTGCTATTCTATACCCCCTACTTGTAAAGACTGTTCTGTTACACTCACTAGTTTTAATCAGAAGCAACTCCTACTGAAATCAGTTGTGTTCCTCTGAATGAAGAGCAAAGAGAAAAATAGAGGTCATATTTTTTTTCATTCAGTTCTAAATCCATTTTTGTAAACAAAACATTCACCTGGCAGAGGAAGAGGTCTTCACATGGTATAAATATAAATTTAAAATGTATAAATGTATAAATATATAAATGCGCATATATATATGTACAGGATCAAAATCTGATTTTAAATTTCTGGCTCATGTACAGAGAGTGACACAAAAACAATGATACTTGTCTTTGCAGACTTTTACCCATAAACAATTGCTCAGAAAAATAAAGGAGGTTTGCAAGTTTCCTTATGTTGTATCACTAATAAATCCCAGTTTAACAAAGCTCTGACACAATATCTGAAAGCTTTGTAAAAATAAAGATTAAATATGCTTTTTATGAACCAGAAATGAGATTGTGACAGTTAGGAGTCTGGAGTACTTTTAGCACCTGCTCTGTAAGAGAAGTGCCACAGCTGCCTGTTATTACTGTACAGATCTTACAGAAACTGTTTTGGAGCAGGAACAAACATTTGGGCAAGTTGAGGCAGTTACTTCCTATGGCTTGTGTTCATAGCACTCAGAAATCTTCTTGCATATTCACGTCTCTCCGTGTTCACTAGATCACGTTTTGCTTTCTAACACTAAGCTCTTCAGCTTTGTAAGGAAAATCATAGGTCCCAGTTTCCAAAGACTGAGCTCTTGCCTGCCCAGAAACACACCCACAGATTTTCATTCCTTTCTCCTTACAGGGTGTCTGCTTTTTCAGTTCAAAGGACTGCACACATGAACGCTAATTTCTTACAACTCAATTTATCCAGTGATAATTCAATTTCAACATGTCCTAAGACATGTTCTTCCACTGGCAGAGGATCCTGATGACCATCAGTTTACATCTACTTGTCAGAAGCCCCAGGGCAAATGTTGGCTCTGAATTTACCTTCCAGTCTCATTTACTGCATCAAATGCCATCAGAGTTTTGGACAGCAGCACCCTAGACTCATAGCTAGAAATTTACTGTCATTTCTTGCTTGTTGTGAACGTTAGGGATTTGATTTATACATTTCTCATCTTCCAGGGTTAAGCACTGCAGTTCTCTGTTTCACTTTACTGGTGTAGTGCTATTCTCCTGAAAAGACTTAATTCCAGATTTATTTTAAAAATTAAAGCATCCCATTGCCATCTTCGCATTGTTTGTTCCTGCCCTCCAACCAACCATTCTCCCTTCTTTAATACATACCTGTTGTCTCCCTGCTGCTTATGGCAGGGGTTCATTTTCTTGTTATAGATTTGAACAACTTGCCACACAGTGAGAGTTTTGCTCTCTGATTGGGGCTAAGCACTGTTTTTATTTTTAAAAAATCCTTGAAGGTTGCATATAAAACCCACACCGTGCTCTGTTGTTAAAACAACATACTCTGAAAATTGGTGAGCCTGGAAACTCTGATTGGAAAAAGGAGAATAATTCTAGAAATGGGGATGTGGGATTTCAAGGAATATCTTATGTAGACTCCTACTTTTATCTGATACTATATTGCCTCAGTTTTTCCTCARTCCTTTTCAGCCACATTATGCTCTCACAGTGTTTACATGTTCTATAAATGAAGATGGATATCTGCTCATTGATGGTGGTTATCTACGCCGCTCTGTTTCTTGGGCCTTGATCATACTTCCTAATGTACCATTTTTAGAATAGAATCATAGAATAGAATCATAGAATAGTTTGGGCTGGAAGGGACCTTTAAAGGTCATCTAGTCCAACCCCTCTGCCACAGGCAGGGACATCTTCAACTAGATCAGGTTGCTCAGAGCCCTGTCCAACCTGACCTTGAAAGTTTCCAGGGATGGGGCATCTACAACCTCTCTAGGCAACCTGATCCAGTGTTTCATCACCCTCATTGTAAAAAATTTCTTCCTTATTTTTATAATAGCAAACCTTTTTCAACTAAACATTTAAATGTGAAGAGAAAGAGTGTTCCTGTTCTGAGTGTAAAACCCATCTAACAAAACCTCAGCACTGGAGCTAGAGCCACATGCCACCAACCTTCATCAGTCCTTCAGCAGCAAGTAACACATTGCAGAAAGCTGTTCCCTCCTCTAAATGTTCTCAGCAACAAAATATTGAGGAGTCTCTGACCAAGAGTTAGAGACTATAACTGCTGTCTGTGTATGTACATAACAACTGAGAAAGCATCTATCCAGAGAAGTATTATGCATGGTTTCAACCTCTACACCTCTCCTTCTGTGTTCACAGAACTGTGGGGGAATGTTTGAGAAACCAGTCGTTGAAATGTATTTTTGTTCTCTTTCTCTTGCTTCTTGATGAGGAAAAGCTAGGAAAAACCTTGTTGTGGAAGTAGAACTTGTGAATCCGTCTCTCATAATTATGCTGGAGAACTCCTTGGAGGACCAGAGTGAGGTATTTACAAATTTGAAATAACAGGGCATTGATTCAATCACACAATAGATATACTCCCGGTTAACGAAATAGGAAAGAATTCTTGGTTAAAAATCTATTTGCAGGGAGTCAGATCTATTTTGATATTATGTCTAGATTCTGTTAGTTCTTCCTTTATTACAAACAAAGAAGACAAGACTTCATGGGATTTCAAATTTACGGTATATCAACAAGAATATTTTAAAGCTTTCTGATGCAGAGACAAGGCAAAACTTATAACTCTGCCCCTTTTCTCACTCTGGAGTTACCTGTAAGCAGTCATGCAGAGAATAGAAAATGAAAATTGAGTATTTTTCATAGATATTCCTATATAACAGGACCCCAGCAGAAATGCTAACATTGCCATCCCTGTCAGATTCTATGAATCCACAAATCCTGCTAAATACCTAATAYCACAACTAAAGACATACCTAGATGTGCAAGCTGTCAGTTATTTATAAAAGGCCTTTTATCAAGACCAGCACCGACAATAATATCTGCAAATGTCAAAGGGCCCTCAGCTGTCAAACAAGAAATCATCATCCAGCTGTGTGATAAGTGTAACTGCCAGGTGCTAAGTCTACAAGCAAGACATAAGGGGATTAACAACAGCTACCACCAGGACACCAAGGATGAACCTGACCAGAGAAAAAACATCTGAGCAACACAGTAGGGTTATTGTTAAGCCTGATCCTGTTGCCATTGCAGCACCCGTTGCTGATAAGGAACATCAGGAGTCTACCTAGAGGTGTTAGCGGCATTTCTGTTACTTCTGTCTATACATGATCAGACAGAATGGTCAGTTTTGATTGTGGTAAAACATGAGTCACTGCTAGTATTCCTAACAGCTACCGTTTCAACTGATGCTTCGACACAAGTCATGATGGGTAGAAATGGTAGAGGTATGGGCATACTTTGAATCTACTCCATGATCCAAATAGTCTTCAGTCATGACTGACAAAAATGAGTACAATAATCTATATCAGGCCTTTGTCATCCACAGCATTTTTAGACAGAAAGAGGTATTACAATATGTCCCATGAATCAGTCTAATGCCTTCTAAAAACCACGGAAACTTTTAGTATCTATGCTATCCTGTGGCAATGAGCTCCGCGGTTTAGCTGGAAATTGTCCAAATTGTTGGATGGAGGAAATACAAACAGGATTTTCTTGACCTGTAAAGTAACTTATTGAGTGAGGATATTGTCTTCCAAACTGACACAAGATGGAAGTCATGCTCCATAGAACATGTAGACGTAATCCATGACAGCAGAAAAGCACCAACAATTAGTCAGAACCCCTCTATTGACTGTCAAAAAGTAGACATATACTATCAGTGAAGACCAATCTTTTGAGTACCCAAAGTGTGTAAATTAGACCCAAAGTGTAAATTACACAGTAAGTGACAAGAATTTCAGAACATTGATCATTTTGAGTCAGTCATTTGAGGAATGAATTCTTTCAAGAATGATAAAACTGCTGGTCTTGATGACATCTGACAGCGGAGTAGATAAAATACCTTGGCTGAATGACAAATATCTGAATACGTCAACCATTTATTGTGCATTGCTGTCAGTGTGTTAGTGCATGTATGTCATGGCACTCCAAAAATCAGAGAAGGATGCTTCAGAGCCAAAGAACAGTAGGCCTGTGTCCATACGGCATCATCCTCACAAATGGCATTAGCATCTGATCTTAATTAAATTAGTTATCACCATTTGCTAAATGGCTCCTAATACCAGGGCGAGCTGGACTGTTCCCAGAAAGTCCCTGCTGTTTAAGTGCTTAACATCACTGAGCAGTTCCAAGAGAGCCTTGGGAGGGCATGAACAGAGACTCTATGCCTGTAGATCCATCAGCAGCTGCTCATGACACTGGAAAAATCTGAAGTATGTAATTATTTGTAATTATTAAATTACACAAATTCATCATCACTCCATAGGGATTACACACTGAAAAGTTTACGTAAAACCATGTGAGAAATAGAGCCAATGGTGCAGACAGCAATATGAACTATCAGAAAAGGGTACTTGTACCAATATTTTTAGCATCTGTCAAAATAAGCAACTAACCTATGATCATATAAAATCTTATTTCTTGCAGGTGACTTAGGCATCACAATGCAAAATTAGGACTTCAGTTGTAAGGACTTCATGCAAAATCAAAGCCACGTTGACCTGAGCAACTTTCCTGGATATCTGATTAGCACATCCAAAGCCAACTGTATATGAATTCAGATGAAACATACGTGAGTGTCCTCCACCTTTAGACTCAATAAGCTACTAAACAATTCAGCACATCCAAGATTGAGGGTGATTCACCCACAACTAGCACCTGGTCTATCTGGGTATCATACTAAATTGCACACTTTTCTGAAGGCCAGAGAAATAAAAATGCAAAGTGAGTGCCTGTAAGAGCTCAGTTTCCAAATGGAGGTGAGGAGGAGATGAGGAGACTGATGGCAATCAAATAATGCTGTGAATCGCTGAACTCGCACAATACTCATGCACACCTGTACGTGTGCTCTGTGTGGGAAAGATCGGGGTTTGCAGAGCTAGATAGGCTGCAATGGATCAAAATTGCAGTCTTACTGGATATCTTGGATAAGCCAAAAACAGTATGTCTTTCTGGGGATCATCCTATCTGATATCATGAAAGCACTAGCTATTACCAGAGAATACATGTTGCATGTTTATGATGGTGCTGAAAAGTTTTCTAGCTACAGCAGAAATACAAAAGCTGTGGCAGCTACACAGTTGGAAATGTAAAACATAATCAGTAGGACATTTAAAATTAGCATAGATAAAAAAAAAAAAGGAAAAAAAAAGAAAAGAAAATAAAAGAAAATTACCTTACCTAGTAACCTGAGAATGGGTTGGACAACTTGGAGGCCTTCTCACACATGAGTCAGCTGGAAGAACAAGAACATGTGATTATTATAAAAACACAAAAATGCGTGAACATAGAGACTGGTTGAACAGTACAGCACATCGTGGTCTGTGGCATCATGAAAGAGTTGTAAAATACTAAGGATTTAGCCCGGGCAACCCATTGGTCCATCTCTTATGTTCATTTTATGAAACTGTATCAGAAAACAAGAAAAGGACGTGTAACAGGAAAAAGGAAGCACAGAGATAGCTGTGCAGGCATGGAAGGATAAACAACGCTTTTCTTCCCTTTCTGCAAATCAGAACAAAGCCAAAAGCCTGAAAAGCCTTTTTCAAACCCTAACAGTCCTTGACAGGAAAGAGGAAATAATGCCCTAATTGCCAAAAATGGCAAGGAAAGGAAAGAGGGCAGAATGTCACGGTTACAATTTGTTTCCAATTCATTCTGTCTCTCCAAGGTTTCTTCTGCCCTTTAAGAAATCTGTACTTAAAAAATAATGGACTAGACAATTTCCAAACCAGGAACCTTGTATAATTCATTTTAATGCCACTCCAGTTGGCTGGGCAATACAATAGATCATCACATTGCGAGAGAACCCTTTGGTCCAGACTATGTATCAGACTGAACTTCTAGATGTATAGCGTATTTATCATGACTATGCTGTCACACAAGGTTATCATGCTGGTATGCAATATTTCTCCATTTCTCTCTTAGTGAATTTGGTTCTTTTAGCCGAAATGGAGCTAATCAACATAAAAAAACTATGCTGACTTTTTCAGAGTCAGGCACCCAGAGTTAAATATCTACCATGACACACTCAGGGAAGGTATCGGCAGACAGTATGGTTTCACATAATCTTCAAGACTATTTGTCTTAGTATGAGCCAGTGTTTAGTCTTGGAAAGATATGCTGTATTATACTTCTCCTTGGCTCTCTTTTTGTCATTAATATATTTGTAAAAACATTTTTTGTTGTCTCTAATGACAGCAGCCAGATTGCATTCTAGCTGGGCTTTTGCCTTTCTGATTTCCTCTCTGCATGACCTACCAAGATCCCTGCACTCTTCTTGAGTCGCCTGCTCCTTCTTCCACAAGTGGTAAACTCTCCTTTTTTTCCTGAGTCCCAGGAAGAGCTCCCCGTTCAGCCAGGCCGGTCGTCTTCCCCGCCCGTTCTTCTTACAGCACATGGGGACAGCCTGCTCCTGCGCCTTTAAGACTTCCTTCTTGAAGAACGTCCAGCTTTCCTGGACCCCTTTGCCCTTCAGGACTGTCTCCCAAGGGACTCTCTCGTGCCCTGAACAGGCCAAAATCCGCCCTCCGGAAGTCCATGGTAGCGGTTTTGCTGGTCCCCCTCCTTACTTCACCAAGAATTGAGAATTCTATCATTTCATGGTCGCTAAGCCCAAGACGGCCTCCGACCACCACATCTCCCACCAGTCCTYCTCTGTTCGTAAACAGCAGGTCGAGCGAGGCACCTCCCCTGGTAGGCTCCCTCACCAGCTGCGTCAGGAAGTTCTCTTCCACACACTCCAGGAACCTCCCGGACTGTTTCCTCTCTGCCGTGTTGTATTTCCAGGAGACGTCCAGGAAGTTGAAGTCCCCCACGAGAACAAGGGCTAGCGATCGSGAGACTTCTGCCAGCCGCTTGTAGAATGTTTCATCCGCCTCTTCATCCTGGTTGGGTGGCCTATAATAGACTCCCAGCAGGATATCTGCCTTGTTGGCCTTCCCCCTCATCCATACCCATAAACACTCGACCTTATCATCACCACAGTCGTTAAGCTCTAGACAGTCGAAACACTCCCTGACATACAGAGCCACCCCACCGCCTCTCCTTCCTCGCCTGTCCCTTCTGAAGAGCTTACAGCCATCCATTGCAGCACTCCAATCGTGAGAGTCGTCCCACCATGTTTCTGTGATGGCGACTAAGTCGTAGCTATCCCGCTGCACAACGGCTTCCAGCTCCTCCTGTTTGCCGCCCATGCTGCGTGCATTGGTGTAGATGCRCTTGAGCTGGGCTATCGATTTCGCCCCCAACACTGGCATGCCACCCTTACGCTCATCTCTAGTGAGCCTGGTTTTATCCCCTTCCCCCTGCAAACCTAGTTTAAAGCCCTCTCGATGAGCCCCACCAGCTCATGAGCGAGAATCCTTTTCCCCCTGTGAGACAGCTGACCTCCACCTGTCGCCAGCAGGCCCGGTGCTGTGTAAACCTCCCCGTGATCAAAAAAGCCAAGATTCTGCCAACGGCACCAGGCCCTGAGCCACGTGTTGATCAGGCGTGTTTTCCTGTCCCTGTCAGTATTCTTCCCTGCCACTGAAGGGATTGAGGAAAACGCTGCCTGTGCTCCTGATCCTTCAACCAATCGCCCCAGTGCCCTGAAGTCCTTTTTGATCGTTTCTGGGCTTCTCTCCGCAACCTCGTCGCTGCCAGCCTGTATAACCAATAGTGGGTAGTAATCAGAGGGCCGTACCAGACCGGGGAGCTTCCTAGTAATGTCTCTAACCCGGGCCCCAGGGAGGCAGCAGACTTCCCTGTGGGATGGGTCCGGTCGGCATATCGGGCCCTCYGTTCCCCTCAGAAGGGAATCGCCTAYGACRATTACCCTCCTTTTTTTCTTAGCAGAGGCAGTCATAATGCATGGGGCTGGCTGCCTCTCCCTAGGCAACCCCTTGGATGGACCTTCATCTACATCCTGATTTGCCTGGCCCTCGAGTTCCAGAGCCCCATACCTGTTGTGTAAGGGCAACCGGGAAGGTGAGGGAGGCCGGGCAGGGGTGCGCCTGGCTCCCCAAGCAGGGACCTGTTTCCATTCCTCCCTGTCACTTAGGTCCCCTCCTTCTGCCTGGTGGAAGGGGGCAGGGGATCCTCTGCTCCATCTGCCACCTTTGCCTCAGGGATGGCAGGGTGTGGCTCCACCAATCTATCTCCCCCTCACACTCCCTGATACTCCTTAACCTTTCCACTTCCTCYYTCAGCTCTGCCACCAGGCTGAGCAGATCATCCACCTGGTCACACCGCACACAGGGGTTRTCTCTGCTGCCCTCCGGTACAAGGGACAGGCTCAGGCRCTCCCTGCAGCCGGAGACCTGGACAGCTGTATGCTTGTGTGAGGGCTCCGTCTGGGTCGCCACATTCYTTCTGRCGRYGGCTTTCGGCCGRGTGGAAACCATAGCTAGGTGTTCTTCTGGGAGGGCGATGACCGCTAGTTGAGTTGGCTGAGTTGGCCTCTAGAGCCAGGAGGGGGACTGCACCCTGCCCGCTTGCCTTCCCTGCACACCCTGCCTGCGCGAACTGCCGCGCAAACTGCCGCGCCAAGTCTTGTTTGCCCGCCCTGTTCGCCACGCTCCCTGGGGGCTGCTCTTGTATGAGGGGGTTTGGCCACCCTCGCTCCTGTCCCCGCCCACGCTGAGCCAGAGCTGCCGCTCGTCAGGCGCTCACTCCTCCGGCTCGGGGAGGGGGGGGGGCGGGGCTCCCTCTCTCTCCCTGAGCTTTTGCCTTTGCGGTTTTTGCCTTCGCGGTTTTTGCCACTTTAGGAAAGGTCCCCCGTCGCGATCCTCTGCTCCAGAGCCCTTCACCTTGGTGGCTTCAGCTTAGACAGGTGTACTGTTTGCTGGGTAAAAAACTGGCTGGACGGATGGGCCCAGAGAGTTGTGGTGAATGGAGCTAAATCCAGTTGGCGGCCGGTCA
>JAYKAV010003250.1:213085-246851 GCA_035582835.1 Phoebastria nigripes
GTGTAGATGAGGCGCTTAGGGACATGGTTTAGTGGGCATGGTGGTGTTGGTTTGACGGTTGGACTCAATGATCTTAGAGGTCTTTTCCAACCTTAATGATTCTATGATTCTATGATTCTATACTTAGTTTCAGCTACACCAGATATCCTTCACTGCTTTTTCTGTTTAGAGTGAGCTCCATGAATAAACAGAGGATTTCTTTTTTCTTAAGGTTGTTCCCTTCAGCATAGAAAAAGAAAACAATTCTGCATGGGTTTGGGCCACTTTTTTTCCAGATCCAGAGACAAAACACTTGGAACATGCCAGACTTGGGGTCACCTATTTTTCCTCTACGAGGAAACCAAGCTGAAAGGTCCAAGACATCACAGGAGACATGTCAAAGACCCCGGGATCAGAAAAAGTGTCACAACTAATTTAAAACTTTGTTTTGGAAGACACTCAGTACTTGATATTTCCACTGCTTTCATGGGAAGTCAGTGCTCTGAACGTCTGACAAATCAGGTCATTTATTCAAGCTCCTTACTGTCAACTAAGGTCTCTGAACTTAGCTCTGACTGCTGCTGTGAACTCTGATCTAGGAGGTTTAAAATATAYGAGGGTAACAGAAATAAAATGCACTTTTGCTCGAAGGTCATTATCAATAGTGTTTATTTTTCTGGTCTTGTTTTCTCTTCCAGAATACAAGCATTTTTGTCTATAAGCGATAAGTTTGACCAGACCAGCATTGATTAAACCAAACTCACAGACTCACTCAATATTTCAATGATTGAGGATTGCTGGAGGAAAAGAAATACTTATTTTTGTTTCGCCTTCCATTTTCAGCTAGGAGTTAAGCCAGAAGTGACAAAAATATGCTGTGCTAAGGTCTTTCTATGCTATTTCCACCTGGAAAGCCTCGTGAATCCCCCAAGAAAGCCTGTTCTCATGAGCATCCCACCTTGTTCCAATGAGCTTCTGAGGTCTGAAGAGCTGAGTCGAGGTCCCTTCTGGCTAACTAGATTACTGCAAACTCTCTGCTGCCTATTTTCCTCCTCTCCTTAACATTCACAGCACTGCAGCTAAAGCTCCTTATCCATAATCATTCAGACTGTGTATCTATTTACTGACAGTCCTTAACCCTTTTCATCATATCTCTAATTCTGTCCTTAAGGCCTTGTGTGGCTCCTTCCTGCCCATATTTATGCTCTTATCTTTATCCTTTCCCCCTTGTTCTGCCCTCACGCTCTTTCCTCAAGCTCATTCTTTCTTCTGGTCCACCAGGGCTGTATCACCCTCCTGTTCTTGCTCAGACTGCCTCACTTTCTATCCCCTTGAAAGACTCCTCCCTCCACTACAAGAGGAGCTTGTAGAAGAACCACAGCTACAGTCTTGGAGTGAAGTCCCACAGGCCAGTTTCCCCGAGTTATATTTGGGTAGGGCTTCACAGCACATCAGCCACACTGCGATAACTGGTCACGTTCATGCTTCCACCTCCTGACAGCTGTGAGGTGGTGTATGCTCCTGAGAGGACTTGTTACTTCAGCATAAGATCCTGCTGGATCTCTAAGAAAGGAGAACAAAACTTAGAAGTAGTGAAGAAAAAGCAGGAAAGAGGCAATGAGAAATGCAAGTTATATGGCTGGAACAACCCACATTTTGTTGGTGTTACTGTGAAGCAACAGCAACAATAGTAACAGTACTATGCTGTCACCGCTTTTTAAGAAGAAAAGTGATGTTTGCAGCATGGAGGGAAAGGATACTGTGGCCACCAACATCTGGTAAGTGTCTCTCCCGTGGGCTATAGCCCCTTCAACACTGCTGCTGCTGGGCAATAGGAAAACGGCATCAAGATGGTCTGCCCTGACATGGACTTACTGTAAGTGTTATCCCACAAATGCCTCATGGCAGCTGCCATGATGGGAAAGAGCAGGAGACAGGGAATAAGAGTCAGAGGTGAGACTTGGCAGCACTGTCACCTGTACGTAGCAGGGGGCATGGCTCTTTCATGCTGAGCCAGTCTCCCAGATCAGCCTCGAGCCCAGCAAAGGAGAAAGATGGTTTGATTTCACCTAAGTCTTTTTTCCAGGCTACAGGCTTGAAGAATGTAAGGTTGGAAAGAGCCAAAACACTGGATCTGGGGAGAGGTGACTGGGAAACTGTTGGCCCAGGGCACTCAACTACTATACTCTACATCATGGCAAATTTCACATTTAGTTCAGTGAGAGCATACTTTGGCCAAAACCAAGCAAAGCCCTATTCCTTGGGCTGCACTGCTATGTGCAGGATGAAGAGTCTAACCAGGCAAATCTCATATGATACTGGCATTAGAAAGGTGCTCCTAAGACAGCATTTTTCTTACAGAGGTTCCTAAATGAGCAGTGGTCCCTMGGATTTTCTGGCTTTTGGCTCTACCATACCCAGGAAGCCATGGACCAAGTAAAGAGGCTGAAGCTCTTTGAAATGATTTGGCTACTGCAGATCACCCTGCAGGGTGCAGCAATGAGTAAAAACTCAGGTCAGATGGTCACAGCAGGCAGCTGGGATCCAAGAGTTCTTGCATTGGCACATTATCCTCAAACACTGGCATAAAGCAATTGACATTTCTGTACTTCACTCAACAGGAGCACAGTTAGCATTACTTGAAATAATAGACGGCACATTACCTGAGAAATGCTTTAAAATTGTTAAAGCGTTAAGTATCATAACACAGTGGAACAAGATACCCAGTCTGTTGTATTGATAGATATGAAAATCAGGGCTCCTGCCGACTCACATTTTCAGGGTAATTGCTAAAAGAGAAAATGATCTATTTGTCAAGTCAACTCATTAAACAAATTGAGACTTTGAACTACTTGATTTGGGTGCAAATTTAATCAGGGAGTGAAGGGGTGAATTGACACAGAACACACTTCCTATCTTCTGCCCTAGGGCCATTTTAGGTATTACGGTAACACAATATTCTTATTGTTATTTTATAAGATAGCTGAAAATCAGCATTACTCTGTATGCTTCTTTTCCACAGTGAACAGAGGAAGTGCTTATTCATACATCTGTAGTTAAGATGCATTTAAAAAAGTAAACAGAGACTGTAAGGGACTTAAATGTCTCTCACCTGTACTAATTCCAGGGGTAGGAGGACAGGGAGTGCGGTACAGACACGCTGATATAGTCACTTTGGGGATCAGTACCCATTTGCTGTTCAGGACTTTTACATAAGCAGGCAGAATTGCGAAGTAGCGAGACCTGTCTAGCTCCCTCTCGCCTCGTGCACTGCCTAAAACGGTCCTGGCTCCATAAGTGCACCCCAACAAACTTTCATCAGGCCTCTCAAGTTGAATCTTGAGCTTTTCCAAGGATTCATTTCAGTATGTGAACAAAATCAATCCTACTCATTCCAATTAGGCAGCCAGTAAATAAATCTTGTGTCCTGTCATTGCAGGTTTTTATGTCGTGTTGCAGAGTGCCTAGAAATTTTCTCAAAGCACTTGCAGTGCTCCACTTGTTTCTTTTCGACAGTTAAATCTTTTTACTTTGTGTAACCACAGAGTGTTTGTTCAAGGCATACTTCTGTGCCGAGCAGAATCTGTGCTGTATTTACAAAGTAAGAGCCAATACAAAGAGCACTCACTGTAATGAACAGTGTTTGGAGCGAAAAGTCTAATGAGTATAGATGCTATCAAAGCTGTTCTCTTGCTCAGAAGTGAATGTTAATGCCAATTACTCATGTTTCTTGATTAAACTCTTTCTGAACATTAAGTACTGCAGAAAAAAAAAAATACTCCATCTTAAAATATGCACATTGCAGTTGAGTCAGAAGCTGATACCAAGAATCCAGGGACAAAGTGTACTCTATGTTGTGGTTCTTCAAGGAATATTACCATGAAAGTGGCTTGGATGTGATTTATAAAAGATTTCTGTGTCGAGTATTCCACTGGATCACAGTCAAGTAAGTGGACACCAGACTAAAATGTACTTTCAGGGCAAGGAAAGTACTTGCATGAGTAAATGACTAAATGAGGACATTTTCCATGGAGAAATAGGAGGTTCCACTAAAGACGTGTCAGTTCTCAAGATCTATAGCTGGGCGTGATATAAACCATGAGAGCCAGCTAGCGATCTCGCATAGTTGGAGTTGGGATTACTGCCTCAGTTTGACTAGATCTATGACCACTACTCTATTTAAGGAACTGTTCTGGGGTATGTCTGCAGCAATTTTTTCTATTAATATTTTGGTATGATACAAAAGGGGCAGGTACCCCTCTATATATCTGTATACCTGGAGCTCTGGAATTAGGGGAAATGCACCAACCAGGAAGAAAAGTCAACATCAGATTTATCTTAAAAGGTGAAATGGCTTATTGTCAAATCCATAGGAATGCATATTTGTTTTCTGTTCATTAAATCAGAGTTTAAGAGCAGAAGGGATGCTTGAATAGTCCATTCCCAGCCATCTCCTCTGTCTCAGGCCATTGCACTTCTGCAAGCTATCACTGCCTTGAGTTAGACGTTTCCTAGAAATGTGACACAGTGACACCCAAAACCAGCCCTGGCATACCAAGCTACACAGTGGATGTAATATTTGGAACAGACAATAATGGGAAAGTTTAGAGTTGAAATAAAACTGAAGGTGGCTGGTGGAAGAGCTGCTTTTCCTTTCCACCCCTGAATTCAGACTGGGCTGAAATCTTCCATCCAAAGCCTTGAGGGCCTCATGAGCATGCAGGACCCGCTGAACCTGCCTTTCAACCAGCACCTCATCAGAGCACTGCTCACCAGAAGAGTTCACAGCTAAATAGATGTATTATATAAAAGCTGGGGGGAGAGGAGTGGCAGGAACGGGGAAGTGTCTCGTCCAGGGACAGGCAGGAAACCATTAGGAGAGCTGGAAAAGGTCACAGTTGTCCCAGTTCCAAAGACTGTGCTTTAAATATTTAACTACCCAATGTTTATCCCATTTGTTATTGATAGATCGCAGCACCTGGCATAAATAATGCTTTACACTTTGAAAATATCACTTCATAAATCTTCATGACAGGCATGTGCGGTGGGTGGGTAACCAGTGTTATCCCCACTTTACTGAACTGGGACGCTCACGTATCACTGTAGGTAAAGACAAAACTGCCGAAAGATGCGCCTGCAGCGATCGGGTTAGGGAGAGCCCAAAGGCCAACAAGTGCCCACAGAAATCTCTCCACGAACCTTGCAAATAGCAGAACATAGTGATTTAAATCTAAAGCTATGGCTGCTTGAGGATAATTTGCAAGAAGTACGAGAGTGACTCCAGCTGAGCAGACAATTCGCTAGGAACAGTTTAGCTAAACAACCTCCAAGGGGAGGAGGCGACCAGCGAGGTGGCTGGGCTGTGTGAAGGCTGGGGAGCAAAGTCCTAGCACGCTGGGGATGCCTGCCCGCCGTGCCTGCCCGTGCAGAGCCTCCGACCAGCGCAATTGCTACCAGCAGCACTCCAATTCTCACACAAATTTAAGTTAGCAGGCGAAAAAGAAAGAGATTGGAAGTAATGGGGGACATATGAATCACATCTGCAAGTCTTTGTGTAACTTAGTTTTGAAATTTAAGATTTAAACTAATGTATTCCTTGGCCAAAAGTTATTCTAGCTTCTCTAGGCAGGTAGTAATAGAAAGAAATGTGATCTTTTTGATTAAGCCAGAACATTTACTGCCACTGGGAAGTGCTGCACATAATGTACCATGGGGACATGGTGCTTTCTGCAATTTCTGCTACAACTGCAATATCTTACAGTAAACCTTCAAAAGTACAGTATATAGGAAGTCTCAAATCACCCTCATTAACTGCATTTATACAACAGAGCACCTATCTATTAAGGCGTTAGAGGTGCTTCCAGTAAAATAAATTAAGATTAAGTCCCGATTCTGCTTCCAAACACCCGTTATAAATCTAGACAACTTGCCCTACTTCTGTAGCATTATTCCAGATTTAAATCTATTCAACAAGGCTCTTAAATTTATGCCTTACTTTGGCACTTCAGTGTTTCTACCAGTGTCATCGGGGCTGCTCTCATAAGCTTTAAATTCTCCAGTATGTTCAAAAATTTAAGTATGTGCCAGGGACTAAAAACTGACCTCCAAGGCTAGAAACGACAGATTGGCAGAAAGCCGAAAGCTAGTACAAAACCATTAATGAAAATCAAAAGGTACGAGAGCTTCAGGAGAAAAAAGAGAACTTATAATGTTTAGAAAAACAGTCAAATCCTGGGAGGAAAAAGGAGAGCTGAAGTCTGGGAACGTGCACCTTCATTTCAAATACTTCAGTATTTAGTCCTGCCCATTGGACTGATGCTGCACAGGGAGAGGCTGAGTCTCTGCCTCCCCAAAAGCTTACACCTGAGATTTTCACACTTAAGATTTCCACTTATCTGTAGCTACTTAAACACCCTACAAATTCCACCATTATCTGCAATCTACTATTAGGGAGAGTAAGGTACAGGAAAGAGAAATAACTTACCTGAGGCCTTATCACACACTTAAACACTAGGAAATGAGACCTGGATATCCATCTATTCTACTGCCATAAATAGGGAAAAATCTAGATATGTTTGGCAATAAGCTTTTGGGGTTTTGCTTGCCATTCAGGCTTATGCAGGAAATGGAAATTTCCTGTTCCTGTCAACCTGAAATGCCTCCGAGGTCACAACTGCTCAGCTGGAAGATAGTAAATACCACAGCCTCATTTTCTTAATGCACACAAGACAGACATAAACTCAGCCTAACCTTATAAGTTTACTTTGGGATCATCTTTATGGTCCAGGTAAGTCCCAGCTCAGCCAACGAAGGATGCTTAAGTGCTATTGTAATACAAATAATAAATCTTAACTTGGGACCAAGAGGGAAGCTATTGAATGCTGACAAACGGTGCTGTAAAAAGCCACTTCAGAGATCCGTGCAAGCACAGGGGAAAGATCTGCCTGGCTGTGGGCAATTAGGGTGCCCAAAGAGGGCACATGGATACTTGCCTTGCTGTCTGCAGGCAGGTCTTTGCCCACCTTCTCCCACACTGCACTTTGGACATACCTGATGTACACATTGATTTCTTCCCTGAATAACCATTCCCCTAATTAAGCTGAATGCTGCTTAATTCAGCCAGCTTGTAAACGCCGCATTCATTATTCAGAGTTCTCCAGATCTGAGGGAACTGAAGGGAAACGAAAACAAAGCTCCTCACAGGATTTAACACCCACCCCGCTGGTCTGCAGAGACTCAACTTGAGGCGCAGCGTGGCTCCCCACCATCGTTCGTTGTCATGTGCAAACAGATGCAGGAAGAGACGGCAGCCGATCACCCACCAGGAGGACCAGGGGCTCTTCCTTTAGAGTGGCCAGAGCCAAGGGACATGGGGACAATGCCTGAACGGGACCAGGGGAAGAAGAAATAGGCACAGCCCTTCCAGGTGGTTGGTGCTGATTCTCCTACCTCCTTTTCTGAAGCACGGCAGATGCTGCCCGCGGAGCCGCTACCAGCCCCTAGCTGTTGTGCTGTTGAGCTCCAGCATGCCTGTGGTGCTCGTACGATGGAGCACAAGGCTTGGCTTCCTGGCTCCCAGCTGCCCGATGGCTTGGAGAATTGGAAGGAAATATTATACTCTCTCTCCCACCTGCTTGTGCATTAGTCACAAGCCAGAGCAGTATCCAAGGCTTTGTGTTTGCATCGTCCAACCCCCCTAGGGAAGGATGGGATCTGGCTGAGGCTCACAAGAAAATGGCAACCCAGCCATTTGGCTAGGCTACACACAAAGAGCCCTGCCCTGGCAAGGGATTAGAATGGGTGTCTCGATAGGGCTCCATCTTTATCTTCCTTTTCTTTAGAGGCTGCTGAAAAAAATACCAATAGGTCAGTGCAGGAATAGAAGATGGAAACAGCCAAACATAACCACATAATAGAGCGAGAGAGATCAGGAGTAGAAAAAAACAGTTTGCAGCTGGACATGTGTTTTCAGAGACAGTTCCAATTTGAAGCAAAAGCATTTAAAAATTTGAGTTGAATATGGTGAGTCAGAACAAGCCAAAAGCTGAGCTAGTTTCACCTGGAGCAGTGATATTTTATTTCAGATTTCCCAAGTATTTTGACTCTCCCCTCACTGGTCCATGCAAAATAAATGGAAGTTGCTGTGGGAGCACTTAGGCTGTCTCCCTTCCTTCGGCTGGCCTCCCTACCTCAGTCAAAACAAGGCTCCACGTCCGCATTTTCCTGCTCCCAGAGGACTCCCTCACACCCAGCTGCAGGCTCTTCCCGAGTGCAGCTCTCTGCATCTCAGCTCTCGACAGTGGTATTCGCTGGAAGAAAGCCAGGAGGATAACTTTCACCCGGCGATGAGGCCACTTACCAAAGTGAACTGACTTCCATCATTTCCTCCATAACCCACACTTTGGGCTGGTTTTAAATTTCTCTGATCAAGTAGAGAAGAGATCTGAAGGTGGCTGTCTCAGATCACCTCGAGCTTGGTCTGTTTTCACCTCCTTGCTTTTATGGATCTAGGTTTCCTTCTTTTAAAAAAAAGGCCTCCAAACAAAATGATCTGTTTCAGGTTGAACAAAACACTATTTAAATCTAAATGAAAGTTTTTGAACATACAGAAAAAAGAAAACAGCTTATTTTAGGTTGATCCCCCCCCAAATTACACTGCCCTAATCAGATCAACGTAAAGACATTGTCAAGATTTTTCACTACAGTACCTAAACACTGTAACCAGACAGTAAAATTTCTGCTTGTACAAACATGACTCCCCCCATGCCTTTCCAAATTCTTCTCAATTAATCATTTTTTTTCTCTCCATAGGCATCCATAAGGGAGGCTTTTTTAGGAGACCACGAGGATTATTCACTGAAAATATTTTTAATAAGTGTGACTATGTTCAGAAAGCACACTTTTACATGCCTGCGTGTACACTCTATTTATTGTTTTTAAAAGAACTTACTAAATAGTTCTGGACAAAATCCCAAATCCAGGGCTGTTTGGGAACCGCTCATATTTGCTTTATTCATGACAGAGCTATTTGACACTGTTCTCAGTCCGTGATTGGACTGTTGGAATATCTTTTTTCATACGGAGAAATAACAAATATAAAACTCCCCAAAATCCAAGTATCACCATTCAGCCAACTATTCATATGGATTGAGTGGAAGTCTGGTTTTCATGAATAACTGGCAATAGTCTGTATATTTGTAAACCACATCATAAGATCCCATAAATAATATTAAATAGAATTTAGACTTCAGAGTTTGAAATTCAAAATTAGGCTTTCCAATGGTGTCACTCTCTCCTCAGCAGTTTGGCTTCACTTGCCGGCTAGTGATGCTGTATAGGAGATAGGATATCAGCAGTGGGATTATCATACTGTTTCCATTATTCACACATGTAAAAATCTAAAAATCCACATTCCTTTATATGAGATTTGTCAAACTTAACATTATGACTATCATCAGCTTCATTTGTCTTTTTAAAGAAAAACTATTGCAAAATGATGGCAGATCTAAGCAAAACTCTAGTTTACAAAGATCAAGAGATTTTCAGAGGGTCTCGGGTATTATAAGAATAGTAGTAGCTTGATACTGCAGACATAGCATGTGGCAAAGATGGTATAAACAGGTGAGCAACTTAAAGTAATAAGAGGAAATCAGACTATAATGTGTGCTTACACAGAGGGAAATAAACTGATACAAAAGAGAGCGCAGCTCTCAGCACAGATAGATAAACTTGGAGAGATACCAAAGCTAGCCAGGCACAGCAAGGCAGGGAAAACCAACAGCAAGTGCAGAGAAACAAGAGTCCTTCAGGCTACAAGATAAACTGTGAAAAAACACGCTGAGTTCCCATTTCAGAAGTACATAAGCTGCTTAGTCTGTGTCCTTTGCAAAAGTAAGAGAAGCAGCTGGCCGGGTTTGTGAAGGTACAGAGGACTATAGGAAAGGACTGAAATCGTGCGTGGCACAGTAATGGAGGCACCTACATCCCCAAGGAAATGATGTACCAACACTAATCATAAGCAACATCAGTGACAATTACTGTTTCTCCCTTCCAACAGCACCAAAGAATCAAATTTGTAGAAACATTAGATAGCTTTTTCACCCTTAAGTTCCAGAACTGGAAACAACAGGATTTTCATAGAGTGAAATACTCTTAAATGCCTTAGTGGGTGAAGAACAAGATTTAGCGGGGACGCCAGATGGGCAGGACTGGGAAAGCTGTCTCCCCTGTAAGTGACACGAGTTAGTTTTCTCCCCTCTCTCAGTCTTTGTGTTTCCAAAGAGCTCCTACCTCTCAGTCCTACTGGGAAGAGATAAGCATACAAGGAGGAGACACATGATGTTTTCTTTATTATGGGGCAGCAGAAGAAGCGTTTTGCCACAACTGCTAAAAGACTTCTGCACAGGCACTGTGCTCTACACACAAAACATCTGGAGTAAGTATGTGATCAGAAACCCCTGGGTTTTCCTACAAATTATCCTCCTGCATTAATGTCCAAGGAAAAAATGACAGAATGCAAATATTCAACTGCAAAAATGCAAACAGCAATTTTTTTTTTTTTTTTTTCCCCAAGCTGGTCACTAAGCGCAGGAACCTGTTATAAGCTGGTCCCCACTTCATCCATGACCCTCTGGGTCTCCCTTCATGAGAGCAGAGCCTCCAGGAGGAAGCTTGATTCACACTTGCAGAGAGAGGCTGTCTTGCTGCAGCGAGAGGATGAGCTCTCACCCTTTTAGAGAAATGACAGAAGAGACAACTGCGTGTAACAGAAATACGCAGCGCCTGTCACAGCAGGAAGGCAGCGAGGCCAAATCAATCGATGAGCAACAGCGTCCAGAAGCGCTGGAGATGTTCGGTCCCTTGGGCCACCTCTGCTCGTGTATGGCCACCTCTGCACCGAGGACATCCAGCGCTTGGATGAGCAGCCCGGTGAACCCAACCAGATGCCCATCGCCTCTCCCCCAGCCGTGAAACACAGCCCGTGGGCACCCACTGCCGAGCTGCTGCCTGCGAATAACACGGCTCTGCCGAGGCCGTCTGCAGCCCCGCGGGGGACTTAACAGCCTTCGGTGCTGTGTCACATGTAGTAAATTAAATTGGTTCCACAGGAAAATTGTTTCAAAGATGCCTAAAGTGCAACTTGTCTGTTAGATTGCAAATTCTTTAGAGGGGGAAAAAAATCGTGCTTTTTAAGGGCTTGGAAAGCATCTTGTGTGTGGCAGGTGCTCCTGTGAATAAATGACAGGCTCCATCAGACTGAGCGACTTGCAGGTTCCTCCAGCCCGGGTGGCACCTGAGCTAATGGTGTTGAGCTGGAGGCCTGTGTACCCCATTACCCATCCCCAGAGCCAGCTGCTCCCCACACCTGCAAAATCTGGGCAGAAAACAGTTCCCTTACAGATTTAATCTCTGACTGGGACGGGATGACTCCTGCTTCTGCTGCCCTAAAGGAAACTATACCTGACAGGAGCTGAGTCTTTGAATCAAGTAGGATTTCCAACACTGTGCAATGGGGTTTTTTCCCCCAAAAGTTAAACTTTGCACAGTTTGAAAACAACTGTGGGAGAAGATGGCAACAGCTGAAGGAGTTTGGCTCGAAATTGCATTACCTCTTGATCCATCACTGCTGCATAGCAGCTCCATGTGCAGATTCCCGGCTTATTTGAAGGTGGTTGGGATGGCTTCAGGCTTTTGGCTTTTTTATGCAAGCAGATTTTCATGCTTTGATATCTTCTCTGACATGACTTTTGATCCAGAGGAGGTGATGCTGACACTTTTTTCACTGGGAATATTTTATTTGTGTACAGTGCTGCTAGAGCATTGCAGTCACCTGAGTTACTTTGGAGGAGCTCTTTCACAAAGATACAGCCTAATAAATATGATGAAAAGTGAGAGCTCTGCTAACTGCAGTCAGGGTGCCTGCCTTGGTCCCGACCAAGGCATCGCAGGTTGGCAGCATGCGGGGACCATCAGATGTGATCCAGGAGGGTCGGGGGAGAAGGGGCAGCACAGCACAGACTGGTCTGGGGATCTGTGCAGTGAGAAGGGCAATTTGGAATAGCCAGATTATTTCCCCCAAAAAAAGGGGATGATGTTTCAAGCTGGCAGACTGGCAAGTTTTGGGAAAAGTAAAGAAACCCTGGTGGAAAGTCTGCATTTTTCTATCCCTGCCAGGGTAACACGACACAGGGAATGAGGGTCACCAGCCAAGGAATGCTGTGTGCCTCGGGAACCCCCTGCTGAAGGACTTTCAGCTAATTGAGAAAGTCAAACATCCATATTCCTGCTAAAAAAGAGGCTGCACTACCTTTGTCAAGTATTTTAGCTACAAAGGGAATTGTTCATAAAGGCAGAAGGAATTAAAGGACGTATTATTTAATGGGCCAGATTGATGTGCACACTGATGAGATATACTTCAAATTGTCTAAATGACTGTTTTGGCTGAAATAGTCTTTTTTTTTTTTCCTTAGCCAATGTTGTCTGTGATTTTTGTTGTTTGTAAGCCATGTCTTTTGTTGTGACCCCAGCCAGAACTGACACTAGCAAAATATAAGGAGTGCGTAAAAAAAAAAAAAAAAAAAAGGAAAAGAAAGAAAAAAGACAAAATCACTATATGCCCTAATTTATACCATTCTAAGGCCCATTGAAGCAAATTAATTTTGTGCTAATGTAATTCTCATCCCACCTAAAATAAATCCCAGCCTGATTGCAGCCCACCTGCATACAGTATAAGGACTCACTAGGGTACAATGCAAATTATACCAACTACTTAACCAACGTAGCTGACCTCTGCACTAACTGAAGGAGAGAAATGGGACTGCACACCATCATTTTCTCTTTCTTTCCTAAATTGATGAGGTGGTCTTTTTGTGTGTGTGTGTGTGTGTGTGTGTGTGTGTGTGTAATGGCATGAAAGCACAGTAGCTTGGAGCTGGTAGGCATTACAAAGAGCTAAGCTAGCCTGGATTTATATTCATGCAACTTTTCCAGTTGACGTAGTTACCCAAGTGCAAGTCTCCGTAGTGGGACTTCCACTAGAGTAAGTCTTGCACGGATTTACCTTATGAAGGAAAATTATCCAACCAAGCTAAATCATTTCAGTGCAGAGCAGTTGTAAGAGCTTGTTTACATGAAGCTACTCAGAAAAGTTGATCTGAATTTTTAAGTGGATTAGTTAAACTGCATGAATTAAAGCCCTTTGTGGGAACTGTCAGAATTAAAGTGGCTTTGATTTGATTTGCTTTACTTCTCTTCCAAGGCTAAGTCATATTAAGGCCACGTTAATTGTGAAACGGGAGGTTTAATGCAATTTAGCTAATTCACTTTAAACTCCTGCCTTTAGTTAATTTAAATCAACTTTCCTGATCCTGTATAGACATGACCAAGGAAAAGTGAAGACCACTTAAATAGAAACACCTAGGAGCAACTTTGAGAAAAATCCAAATATTTCACTAGCACATCCAGGACGTTACTATCTTCATCACCAACAAGCTTTGGGAATTGCAGGTAACAATGTCAAGATCCAAGGAGACACACTGAGAAACAGATCCTCAGTGCTGAGCTACAGCTACTCATCAGAGACAGGATGGCCGGTCCTGCACAAAAACTTTACTCCAGCCTAAAATAAAACATGACAAGTTAAGAAAATGCCTCTCAGCCCTCAGAAAAAAACAGGGCTTGGGCCATGGGCTGTGGAGGGGGAAGAAGAGAGCTGCCTGAATATGTGAAAGAAGAAGAAAATGTTATTTAAAGCTCTGGTGACAATTTCTGCATCCTTTCTCCCTCCTGAGCCAGAAGGCACAAATAATATCGGTAAAATGCTGTTGGAGGACACCTGGTCTTCTTTGCCGTGGAAGCATCATGCAAACCTGTTTCAGGCACTGGTGCAAGGTAATAGCCATGCAGCAGCCTGAAGCTCAGAGATTTGGGACGTGGAGGCATACAGGTGACTTTGCATGGCGTCAGCCCCAGGTCTGCAGGGTCAGCACTGAGCTAAGAGCCGATCTGCCAGACCATCCCAAAATGTTACCTATGAATTTAAGAATTCAGGATGAATCTTTGAAAACTGTCTATTTCTACAGGTGCAAGTTGCTTTCATAAGACACTTCAATGCCTACAAAAACCTACAACCTTTTTGCATCATCTTTTTAAAGCTCATAGACTGGCCTTATGCAACAGCGCTGCAGACAGTTAACGTTACGGTGAGCAGTGTTTGCAATGCCAGGGTTACTCTCTGCACCAGATGAATGATTAGAGTAGGGAACTGCCACATTAAATGAGAGGGAGTACAAGACAGGCTTCTTGTGCTGCTGAGATCCATTTTAGTATTGAATCACACTCCAAATGGCAGCCTAAGTGAGAGTAGAGGCGGTGATTAGTAGGACTGTGTCTATTTGGAGATGGCTGTATGCATGACTGAGCATGAATGGCCTGATTATGAGTGGGTGTAACTCCACTCAAAGGGACTGAGCGGGCAGAGCTGAGGTAGCAACGATTAGCTGTCATGCAAGGAAAGTTATTGTCTCCTGTGATGCTAAAGATATACTGTACTTAATAGTTCATTGGCTAAATGCATTCAAATGGTTGATATTGCCGCAGCCGGAAACGTTCATTCACGTAATTAGTTTACCTTCCTAGTTTAAGCCAAATGGAAAATCCCCCTGTGAAGCACTCTTAAGCCGGCTGTTGTGCCAGTGTTGATCAGCACAGTCCTTTTGACTTTGCAAAGTTGCCCGGCTTTCCCCAGGAGGACACCAGGTCCTTTAATCCCCTACCTTATCACAATGCCTTATCACAGCCATTATAGGGATGCTCTAGAATCTTCTCTGGATAATCTGACCCCAAGATTTGTAATGGCAGTCGCTGAAATCAATGGAAAATGAGCCATCGTGTGACAGGGTCGTTGTTACCCGTCAGTGATCTTAATTCCAGGTGTGTGACAGGGAGGACAGGAGGTGACTCATCCCTTGTCAGAAACCCTCTGTGTCACAGATTTGCAGTTATACCTTTTTCCAGAGGAACCTCAGCTACTTGCCCATAATAAATGATCTTCAGGTGACTTCCTCTCCCTTCTCTGGGAGTCATGAATATTTGACTTAACAAATTAATCTTTTCACTCCCTTCATAGGAAGACAGATACCTTTATATATGGAGTGCATGAGACAGAAAATAAAAAAAATAGACCATAAAGGAAAGTGTCTGATTTTCAAGTTACTCTGTTCATCAGAGAGGTTAGGCCAGACCCTCAACTGCAGCACAGCAATACTATTTAAATCAGCAATTGTATGGCTCCATCTCTTTCTATCTCACTGGCCCAATTTTGCAGACAACAATATTCAGAGCCTAGACCTGGGTCTAAAATCAGCACTGACCCAAGCAGTTTCAGCATAATGGATCCTGTCATCATCTTCCAGTGGTGTTTAGGAGGGAAGTTGGACCTTTTATCCCATGAAGCTGAAGAATTCAAACTGAATTTCTCTCTCTTCATAAAGCTCCTGAAATGTCAGGGCTGGGAAGGAGAGAATCCTCCGAGGTCCTCAACATCAGCATAACCACATCATCAAACTTAGCATAATTTACCATTTTGCAAGGCATGCTGCCTTCTAGTGACTCTGTTTCAGAGAGGCAGAGCTTGGATTTGGATTAGCTCTCTTAATGCACAAGTACGTGGCTTTAGGGGGAGAGGACCCCGATACGAATGTTTGGTGCTAATATCATGCTCCATCACCTATGTGGCCAGGAAGAATAACAGCAGTCAGGGGTGGTGCCAGCATTTTGTCATTGCCGTGTTATTCTATTTGTTCTTTTGGTTTGAGTCTTTTTGTTAAGCCTTCAGCAGCAGGGCTGGGTTCTGGAAAAGGCTGCTTGGATGCTTATAGTCCTCCTTGTGCAGTATTACATCCCATGAATTGCTCACTAAGTACAGGTGGTACTTAAATTTCTGCACGCCACTTACAGTCATCCCCAGAAGGCTAATTCTGCTGCAGTCCACAGCAGGATATCAGGGTCTCGAGCCTCGTCCATCTGTTTGCTTGTATTTGCTTCTGCATTCTTTGCTTTTGACCTATCAGATGCGTTATTGAGCCCTGCAATTATTTTCCGTTCATCTTCTTCTTTCCTGACTCATTTAGCAAACAAATACTTCTTGACCTCCTGTGCGTTGAGATGCACCATCCAGCTCAGTGTGGTGGAAAGTGTGAATCTGCTGCCTTTGGAAACCCTGCAAGCCGATAGCAGGGAACAGTTATGCCCTGGACATTTTGTTCCAGTTCCACTCCAGTGCTTGCTCATGTAAGAAAGTAATTTTTTGGTCTGGATTCATCCAAGAAGAACAAAACAGCCTACCCATTTCCTATCTTCATGCAGACTTCCCAAAGAATATAGGAAGAAGATCGGTAGGGAGCCTAGGGGCTTCCTGGCCAGGAATGCAGYGGTTGATCAGAGCATCAGTCAAACAAGCACATTGGTACAGTCAGGTGGCTGCTGTGTCCCAAAGCAGACCAAAACTGCTGAGTGCCACAGCCTACCTGCTCGCTGATGTCCCTCCCGCAATGAACTGCATCGTAACTGGGTCTAACCCCCACAGTGCAAACCCAAGAGGCTGCCCCTGCAAAGGGTCTCACCACTGTGTTGCTGTTTCTCTGCATTTCCTATGACAGTATGAGAAAACTAATGTAATGAGAGATTTGTACAAACAGGGGTGTACTGCATGCACCAAATGTCCAGGATGAAATGGCACACCCAAGCTTCCATGCTGAGCTGCCATGGTGTCCTCAAAAGCATATCTCATCGCCACTGGCTATTTGTGATCACAAGGTGACTATTTTAATCACAGAGAAGCCAACCTGCCTTTTTTCCAGCATTTCTAGAGCAGAACAACACTGTTCTGTTGTCCTTCTGCAGCTGCAGGGGAATGCGTTGGGGGAGATGGAGTGATGGGGCTTCTGTGATGCTCTTTTGCCATTCCCTTTTGTTTCATGCTCTTTGTTTAGTGAGAAAGGCAGGGCAGGGACTCTGGCCTTATGTGAGGAAAAGCAGTTTTGCTATCAGGTAATGAAAGTTGCTACCCAAAAGGAGAATTGGAATGAGGGTGAAAGATTGGAGTGTGTTTCCAAAAATTGAAAAAGGACAAGTGCCATGAACTACTGAAAGGTGAGTCCTTGCAGTCAAAGAGGTGGTCAGTCTGGAAGAGCCTGCCAATGGGGGCTCTTTTCCTAAGATACTGAGGCTTATTTATGCAAAACGGAAGGCCCCAAAAAGTTTCCCCAAAATGACAGCACAAACCAGAAGAACCAGTCAATGGGTTCATTTATCTCAAACTTTATTCTGAGATAAGTTTCACACAGAGATGGTAGGTGGTGCGGGGCTCCCTTTCTCCACAGCTACGGGGAACTTCCAGCTGCCTGTAGGACCATGACAGGGTACAAGGATGGTGGGTGGTGTGGAGCTCCTTTTGTCCATGGCTATGGAGAGCTTCCAGCTGCCTGTAGGACCATGACAGGGTACAGAGGTGGTGGGTGGTGTGGAGCTTCTTTTGTCCACAGCTACAGGGAGCTTCCAGCTGCTTGTAGGACCATAACAGGGTACAGACTAGGGCTGTGTGTGTTTCCTTATCTTTAGGTCAATGTCCCTGTAGAAAGTTGCAACACTGTCCAGCTGAGTGGTAGAGGAAGGAGAGGACAGATGCCTGCCATGATCCAGTCATGTCCCTGTCTGGGGATGTAGCTGTAAAAGACAGGAGCATCAAAGAACAGAGCAGCCACCCCCCATTGCCACAGGAAGCCCCTGCCTCCCTGCCCGGGGCTCTCCCAGCCTCACGTCAAGGCTGTCCATCCCACATCTCCCTGACGGACAGGAGACACCCATCCTGGGCCAACCATGTCACCAACCCCACTGCAACGTGGGCCACCACCAGTGTTTTCCCTGCTGTGACCTGGACGCTAGGGCTGGTACCAGGAGCTCATGTGTGGCCCAGCCCTTGGCTACCTGGGGAAAAAGGATGCATGGCTTTGCCATGGCTGGAGGGAGCCAGTAAGACCATAATGGGGTATAGGTTGGGGCTATCTTATCTGTCCTGTAGTGTGCTGACAGCTCTCTGGCTGAGTGTTGGGAGGAGAGAGAGGACAGGAGTATGCCATGGTCTGGTCACGTCCCTATCCAGGCATCCGGCTGTAATAGACAGGAGAAGCAACAGAGGAGGAGCAGCCACCCTCCATCGCCATAGGCAGCCCCTGCCCATCCCTTCCCTGCCCTCCCCTCTCAGCCCTTGGTCACCTGTCGTCTTGTCTGCCAGCCTGGTCTGGAGCAGCCCTTTTTATACTTGTCCTGGGCCACCCATGTCACCAACCCACCCTGTGACACAGCCACCACCAATGTTCTGTCTGCTGTGACACAGTCATGACATCAACAGGGCTGGTTCTAGGAGCTGGTGGCTGCCTGCTGTAACATAGCCACGACATCACCAGGGCTGATGCCTGCAGTTAGTGCTGCATCACTGTGACATGGCTATTATCTTCCACCATTCAGGCAAGAAGAAACAATTAAATAATAAAAATTAACTAATTAATTAATTAATTAATTAACAACTGGCAATATGGGGGTTGGAAATTAGGTAGTTGCAGCAGCTATTTAAGGAACAGGACCTCAGCAAAGGTTAGAAAAGAATTAAAAGCAGCAAGTCCTACTCACTGCCCAATTTTAAAGATTTGTGTGGTACTTGCTGCTGAGATTTGTGGGTTTGAAGACTAAATTCTGGAAGAAAAATGCTTATCAAGTTGACTGAAGGTAATGTTTCACACCTTTGGAACTAAAGACGTGTCCAGTACCAAACCCTGCATCTGCAAGTGGCTGACAGTGCTGAGCATGGTTCAGCATAAACTGCAAGACWCACATCTTTCTTTCCCTGAAACAAACCAAAGATTTTGCCAGGGACTGTCCTGTGCTACATGCTTCAGTTGGACCCTAGAATGAAATACCTGAATTAGCTTCCATCTGCTTGGTTCGCTGCAGGCTATTACATACAACCTCTTTAACTGACAGGACCAGAGGCAATGGGCACAAACTGAAACACAGGAGGTTCCCTCTGAACATCAGAAAACGCTTTTTTACTCTGAGGGTGACCGAGCACTGGCACAGGTTGCCCAGGGAGGCTGTGGAGTCTCCCTCCTTGGAGATGGTCAAAAGCTGTCTGGACACGGTCCTGGGCAACTGGCTCTAGGTGCCTGAGCAGGGGGGTTGGACCAGATGACCTCCACAGGTCCCGTCCAACTTCAACCAGTCTGCAGTTCTATGATTCAGGCATGTGGAGACTTATTGCAAATCAGCTGACACACAGTAACTGTTTAAGCCCCATAAACCTTCTTTCAAGTTTGGCCCAAAGACAGCCACTGCAGTAACTGACTGATACAGTCAGTTTGCATGATGCCACAGCTAGTGGCATCCCACAATGAGCAGTCAGGGACCACATCCTCTGTGCGCAAACTCTGACCTTCCTTTGGAGACCATGAAAATKGTAGATAATTTACAGTTATCAGATTGGCGACCGGTCACCAGTGGTGTTCCTCAGGGCTCAATTCTAGGGCCAGTTCTGTTCAATATATTTATTAATGATCTGGATGCAGGAGTTGAATGCACCATTAGCAAGTTTGCTGACGATACCAAACTGGGAGGTGCTGCTGACTCTCTTAAGGGGCAAGAGGCCTTGCAGAGGGATCTAGATAGATTGGAGCATTGGGCTATGATTAATGGGATGAAATTCAACAAGTCCAAATGCTGGATCCTGCACCCAGGACAGAGTAACGCCGGGCACAAGTATAAATTGGGAGAGGAGTGGCTGGGGAGCAGCCCTGCAGAAAGGGATCAGGGGGTGCTGGTCGACAGCAGGCTCAGGATGGGTCAGCAATGTGCCCTGGCAGCCAAGAGGGCAAACCACATCCTGGGGTGCATCAAACACAGCATAACCAGCCAGTCAAAAGAGGTGATTATTCTGCTGTATTCAGTGTTGGTGCGGCCTCACCTTGAATACTGTGTGCAGTTCTGGAGAAAAGGAGGCTGAGGGGCGACCTCATTGCTCTCTACAGCTTCCTGAGGAGGGGAAGTGGACAGGGAGGTGCTGAGCTCTTCTCCCTGGTATCCAGTGACAGGACGTGTGGGAATGGTTCAAAGCTGTGCCAGGGGAGGTTTAGACTGGACATTAGGAATCATTTCTTTACCGAGAGGGTGGTCAAACACTGGAACAGGCTTCCTAGAGAGGTGGTGGATGCCCCAAGCCTGTCAGTGTTTAAGAGGCATTTGGACAATGCCCTTAATAATTTGCTTTAGCTTTTGGTCAGCCCTGGAGTGGTCAGGCAGTTGGACTAGATGATCGTTGTAGGTCCCTTCCAACTCAAATAGTTGATTATATTCTAGTCTAGTCTAGTCTAGTCTATCAGATTATAATTTTCCAGGCAGTGGACCTGTTAGCTGTGTATTCTTCAGCTGGAAGAAATTAAGATCCCAAAAGGCTCCCTAGTCCTGTATATTTTGGACTTAAACCAAGGAAGTTTTCTAAGGCAGCTCATCTGCTGCCTTCAGTAGCCATATTGCCCTCAAGGAAAGCAGGTGTTTAGACATCAGTAAAGCTGCTAGGATGAGAACCAGACTGAGCATCTCTGAACAGTTCATTATCCTTTTCTGTGCCTGTGTGCCAAAGAAGGTGCTGAAACGCTGTAATCCTCTAGCATTTTGCACCTTCTTTGCTTTCAGTCTTTGCAGAGATAAGTGGTTACATGGGGTTCAAAGAAGTGACGACTCAAGCCTGCAGTGTTTCCAGATGGGACAAGCAGCACTGGCAYCTGAGAGACCTCATGAGAGCTCCTGCCTGCATTTTCAGACACTAGGAGTTCATACACTTCAGCTAAGTTCCAGATAAGCATGTGGACTTTGCGATGCTCTTCTGAATCCAGCACAAGCTCTSAACTATTTAAAGCTTTTGTTCACTCATCATTTCTCATTTCCACCTTTTACCCAGAAATCTTAATCCCTTTGTGAAGATACTGTTTAAACTATCTCAGCAACTAAACACATACAATGTAAGAAAAGGAGTAAGTGCACCTTGGCCAGGTTTACATGCTGCAGGAGGTGCTGCAGTTTAGAGATGGCAGAGCAAGTCAATAGGAAATAAATCCTGGATGCATGGTTTTTTTCACCTGTGTCCTGTATAATGAATCCTTTGGAAATCTGGCACAGCTGGGACTTGAGTAAGGGGCTCTTTGGCTCCCTATTTAGCTGTTCCATCATGAAATGTAGTGATAGTCAGAAAAGTAACTGCATAAAAATGGCACCTAGGTGCTGTAAATATGTGTTCTCTGTGGGTCTCCTGAGGCATATGTGCTGAGTTTAAGGACCGTTTGTTTTTTTGCGCTCTCTCTCTCTTTCCCGTAGCTAGGGATGTGCTAGCCATGTTGCGCTCAGCTCTCCTGCCTCTCCCATAGTACTGCCAGTTAATGTCTGATTCCAGAAGCTTTGCAGTTGCAATGCTTTAATAAGCAGAAAGAACACAGCTTGATTCTCAGGTAACAGGCTGAGCTAGCTGTGCTGGCAGTCAGAGAAAAAAACATGGTATTGACTTGAAGACTGAGTGAATTTGGAATAGAAATTGCAGAGGAGGAATAAGTGTGGCATACCAGGATGTCACTTTTACACTTTCCAGATGATAGCTGCACTTTAAAGTGGAGAATCTCTGTCAGTGACATCCTCTTTCAAGCATCCAGCATTGCCCGTACTTGGTCCTCCTGCAAACCCCCTGCTTTTCCAGCTTTGTCTGACTCACATTGTGTATTCTTCACAAAATGCACGGACACTCTGTTTATGAGAGTTTCTCAAGTTTGTTTCCAAGTTAGAACCATCATTTTATGAGGAGGTGGCTGGGTTAAGAGAGAAGTTTGCACTTGTTGGGCAAGGACATCGAAAAGCACTCACCGGGAATAAAAGTTGCAAGCTAAGTAGCAGATATCTGACTGTGTTGCATAAAAAAGTGCCTGGAAACTCTTTTCTTGCCCCTCACTGCAATATCTTTCAGGGCACCCGTGAAATCAGCATCCAAGAGAAGTTTATTTCATCACCTTCTGCTACACCATTGACCAGAGTATTTATTCCTAGAAAATTAGTAGATCAGATGGAATCTGTCAGTTGGCTGAGATATTTGGGATGTCACCAAGTGGTACGAACAGATGCTTTCTGCAGGGCAAGGCCACATCTGGGTGTGTGACAGCAGCGTGCCGACAGTGCCCTGGTACAGAGGGGAAGGGGAACCATGGCAAAAAGGCAAGCCAAAGGCTAAAAGTAGCTAGTGTCCTTTCAGGTGGTAGGATCAGTCCTTGCTAGCAGACCCTGTGGCACTGAAATATCTAATTTATATTCAGGAAAGGGTGAAAAAGGATTAAAAGCAGGAGATAAGGCTTTTTACTTTTCTGGAAGAGAGAGGCAGTTTGATAATAAGCTGCTTTCCCATCGGCAGCTCAGGGTGATGCACTTCCAAGAGCCATGTCCCTCGGGACAACACCCTTGGTGAGCGCGGTCGACCCCCTAGAAATCTTGTTAGAGTGTGAAAGTGAATGTCTATGTGCGAAGGATGCTAAAGCCTCTTCCAGAGGGCGAGGAGCTGACCCTGCAGGGAGGGATGTTTCACAAACTGACCTGCACCAGCATGTTTCCATCCCCAGGAGAAAAACACACACCCCTCYGTCCCCTGCATCTGCTCCCAGAGGCAACCTCTCTCTTCCAGGGCTCCAAAGACATATCCAAACAAGTGTCTTTAAAAGACATCCAATCGCTATTTTATCAGGCCACATTTGGCACCAAAGATCAAAATCAAACCCACGTAAAAAGTGCTAGAAATATGTGATTCAAGGAAAAGTCAAAAGTACAGTGAAAACAGTCATTTGTTTGCCTCTAAAAGGCATGTTTGCAGCCTGATTATAATAATCATGGAGAACCAGAATGTGAAAATAACTACAAAGAAAGCTCTGAATATCATACTCCACTGTCCAGACCCTGCATAATGTAAACAGTGAATAAATGTTCCTAATGGAAAAAAGGTGAGTTATTTTTAAAATTTATTTTAATGGTTACTGTGCTATTAATAATATATTTAGAGAATTATTTTCAGCTACGTCCCTAGATCCAGTAAAATAATTACATGCTCCAGGACAGCAGTAAAAAGATGAGGAACTACATATATCTTAGTGACCAGTTCTATAAATATGCTACTGAAAATTAGTAATCATTGTCATAGCTGGCTCAAGAGAGACTTGTTAACTAATTATAGATCAAGCTGTGCATTAAAATTAAAGCCATTTGCAAGATATTACAGCAAATGTAATGTTCCCGAGAGATAACAGATTGACAGCCTCAATAGATTGGAACCTCAAGTAGCTGCGTAACCTCTGCAGCTTGGTCAGCACAAAAACAAGTTTTCAAACATTATTCCCCTGTCACGCCTCAAATCAGAATAGGTAGAAATACTACCTAGGATGGGTCATTCCTTGGCCATGGAGTCTGTGATCTCTCGAGACACCGCCAGCTACGGTAAACGTGTGTCTGGGGAGGTCTGGTCTGAGATCACACCACACGCTGCAGAGAACACCAGGACATTTTCACATTTTAACAGCCTTGGACTAGCTGCCAGATTGAAAAAGCACTTAGGCACTTTTTTCAGCCAGTCCTGTTTGGAACCTCACTCAAGATAATGCCTAACCCACTGAATTTCTTGATCTGAAGACCTCGTAGCAGATGTGCTAATCACAACATGAATTGCCCCAGTAAAYGACTCAGATATTGTAAGATCTTGGCCGTTACTGTCTGGTTTTGTGTTTTACAGTACTTTGTGTGATGGGATCTCAGTCCATGATTAGTAGCCTTGCCACAATATAAAACACACAGAACAATACCAGCGGCATTAAGGTCCTCAAAGCTGTATTTCAAGAACATGAAGTTTATTTCCCGATTTAATGCTTCCACAGTCAAGCAGATTTGGTGCATTACATGGGCCTAATAAGAAGACTTCATAAGTATTTTAAAATTGTGGATAACTTGAGAAAAAGGAGAAAGAGAGTATATCAGCAAGTAAATCATACTTTCTTGTAAATCATACACAGAATTTCCAGAATTTTATCCTGGAACAAAATCTGGGGCTGAGTGGCGGACGAAGGTTAAAGCCCAGTGAGCACAGCCAGGGAATCTTTATCACCTTGCACTGCAGCTCAATCACTGAAGATAAAAAAAAAAAAAAAAAAAAGAAAAAAGCAATACACAGTGCAACCTTGAACATCAAAAGGACCAAGCAGGCTGTCAGAGAGGAGTGGGTTACTTCCACTTGCTTGATCTTTTTGCTCTGGCTAAAATATTATTAATATTTTAGTATATTGACTGCTGCATACTTTTCTGGAGCAACACCTTTAAAAACCAAGCCCATGCAATACAGAGATGAACCTGCATGCTCACTGATTGAGATCAATTGCAAGAGACATTGCTGTAAAAAAATGGACAAAAATATGGAGTGAAGCTACGCCTTCTTTTTTTTAAATTTGGATTAAATTTTCCATTTACCTATGGAGAACAAAGCATCTGGTTGCAAAGAAGCTGGTAGCTGGACTGCAGCATTCAATTACAAGTAATCTGCATCACTAGATACTTCTAATGTGCCTGAAAACTATTTTGATCCAACAGAAATTGGTTTACTGTATGCATTTACAGGTACACAAAGAATACAAAAATTATGACTGAGCTAAAATTCAGCTCATTATTTGCTGTTGTGGCATTAATTATGGACCAGATTCTTATGATACTGTACAATTTAAATCTGCCACTACCAGTAGTCATTCTTCTGAACAACGTGTTGGAAGCTGGTATATGATAAATGAAACCTTAAAAGGTAGAGTAATAGCACAGCCCAGTGGCTTATCAAAGAATAAACCACCACTTAGAGATCTAGTGATCTGGACAATTTCATGCTGTATTTTATTAAAAAGTCTGGAAAATGTGAGGATGGGAAATTATTCTAGGGTCAGGTAGAAGTAAGAGATCTTTATTCAAATCCCTTTTCTTTATCCAAAATCATTCTGAAAAACTGCTTCCAGTTATGCTGGCTATAAAGCCCAGCTGTCACTCTCATGCTATTTTATATAGAATTATTTAGGATTATTATTCAAAACTATATTTAGAATAATACTTTTATTTAGAATAATTTATGCTTTAAATTATGTTATTATTATAATTCTATTGTTATAAAGAATTATTCTGTATATCATTATTCCCTTACATACTTGCTTGGATCTGCTTTTATTCTCTTGTACAATTTGCATATATCCCAGCAGATCTGAAATCTATCTACACTGGCTTACGTCCACCTATTTATTCCAGGAAATAGTTGGTGTCTGAGAAAAACATACACACCCCCACACCCCCACACCCCAATTAGTCCTGGGTGTCTTATACTGTACTGCAACACGTCAGAGGAAAGGGGCAGCTTGTTGTGGCTGCATGGGCACCAGCCTGCACGCTGGGAGTTTCAAAACCACCCACAGACCGATGCAGGGTATGTTGGTGGGGAGGCATCTTGTAGCACCAGTTGCAGCTCTGGTCCTCAGCTGTGCAACGTGAGGGTCTTCTTGATACCCTTCTGGCCCACACATGCAGGTCTCCTCCCATGAGCAGGAGGGGTGGTGGGGTGGGAGGATGTTGCGTGCCCAAGTCTCATCCCATTAGGAAGATGGGATGCATTTGGGGGTGCCCTGGGACACAGGATGGGGAAGGGTTCTCCAGTTCCTCACAAACAGTGCCTGGCTGGGCCAGTCCATGGAAGAAGGGTCCAAACAGGGCTACTGGACACCTGAAAATGTAGCCCATGCCTGTTAGCCCATGGAGAAGGCAAATACCTGACCAAGGCACCAGGAAATACAGTGAAAAGTACCATGCCTTAGATCTGGCTCCCCGAAGCAAACAGAGTATCTTAATTCAGGAAGCACTACCCTTTCTCCTGGGATGAAGTGCTGACCCTATCCCTTCACAGGTGACACAGCTTAGGTGTTCAGATTGCAGCAAAACCTGCAGAGTCCAGAGCTGGAGTATGGATATGCCAGCTGGGAGGAAGGGGATGGGAACCCTTATTATTAGTGAAAACTTTTGAAAGGAAAAAAAAAAGATCATGCAGTGATCAAACAAGATAAAAAACCCTGCTGGAGAAGCGGCAAATAAAAAACAATGAAAAAAAGCGTTTGAGGTATGCCACTTGAACCAGAAGTCAGGTCAAAGAGCCTGTGTTGATAGTGTAGCAAACACAGATCCCCAGAAGCTAGATAGGCATAGATTTCCCTCTATTGACTAGAGGAAACAATGTACCTGTCCTAGATAATTCCCTAAATTAATTCTACCAGAAGATGCTGCAGATAAGAGGTGACCTTGCACACTGCGTCAGTTTGTTAGAGAGGGTATAGTTGACATAGCTAAGTCCTGCACACCACAAGTCTCTGAATCTGAATTTTAGCATTGTGTATGGTTTAGATAAGTCAATTCAAGTTTCCATCATCGCTAGTCCCATGGGTAGCAAAGAATGGGATTAAAATAACAATTACTAATGCTAAAAAAAAGAGAGTTGTATTTAGTGCTTTTAAATTTCGGTACAGCCCCAGAGAAAAATAAATGTAATCTGCTGCATTTTGTCCAGCAAAAAAACAAAGATACACCTCACTAATAACAAAGTCCCTGGGGATTTAAGGATGCATGAAGAGACAGATAGTGTCAAAGGAAAAGCTCAGCACCACTCTGGGCTCTAGGTGCTGACGGTTGCAAGCAGCGTTGGTTTCACAAGATGTAACCTAAAGGCCACATGACACTGTAACTCTGGAAGAGTGATCACCTCTAAGTTGTGGTATGGTGCTAGCAAAGAGAGTCTCAGCTGACCATTAGGCGTGAGAAAGTCCCAGACAGTGACCCAGCAGCTGGAGAAACGAGTACATCAGAAATTATAACATCTCTGATGGTGGTGATGGTGACATGACTCAGAGAGAGCTTCAGAAGGAGGGAAATGTCAGAGATCAGCTGGACGCTGAACCCTGGATGGTTTCCAGCTGGTAAGCTAGATGTGGTCCCCTGTTTTGAAGGTGTGTGGGGATGTTTACCTGTGTTAGTGTTGCCATGACACTTGCCTTCAGGACCAAAGCACGGTCCCTGGATGGCTTTAGTTGTTAGGACAGAGGTAGCAGACAGCCGCAAAGCAGTAACCTGGTACACTGCCTCTGCATGGAGGTGAAGCAATGCAGAACTGGAGTCCTTGCGGAGAGTTGCTTAGAAATCCCTCGGGACTGGAAGGCAATCAAAGATGAAGCCTACACTGGGGCTTCAGCTCAATGTAGCCACCTAAAATCAGGGGCACAGATAAAGGGAAGGAGCTCTTATCAAACACATGTCCTTGGCAGCACCAGTTTAAGACCGTGTGAAGCAGCCATGCCATGCACATCCTTTCACTCATCTAGAGCCCGAATGCGGCCTTGCCCAAAATCCAAAGTGTGGTTCCCAGTAGTCCTGCTCAGTTACAACTAAATGTCAAAGATGCCTAAATTTGGTGGGCCTTGCTGCTTGAGTTTACAATCCTCCAGGAGGCTGCCATGATGCTTCTGTACCACTGAAAACTTCCCCAGACCCAGCATGGCTTAGCAGAGCATCCTTCCAAAAGCAGAATCTCTTCCACCTATTTTCTCTCAGACCCAATCCAGTAGGTGCTGCCAGAGGATCTCTTGCATGCATGTTTCCTAGGTGACAGAGAACGGACCTCAAAAACAACTGTGGAGCCCAACTCCGTCGAGATGCTTCCCAGCAAGCCTTCATGTGGCACTGTGTACTGCGATGGAGGACTTGCCCTGTCCTACGTATTCTCCTGTGGATCAGCTGTGGACAAAAGCATACTGAGTAGGACAATTCTTTGTGGCTCCCTGTTCAGCAGCTCTCATTTTCTTCTGTGTATTACATTATTACTCTAGGTCTCGGTGTCTGATTAGGGTTGATGTTGTCTCTTCTCCTCTTTTGGCAGGGCACAGTGTGCTTCCTTGCTGTTCAGTTTTCCTTATTCAACCTTTCAGGCACCAAGTCTGCTTGTCTATCCATGTTTTCCTGCTTGGGTTTGTCTCTTTGACTGAACTTTACGCTTGTGTAGTTGGTGCTCCAGAGCAGCTCTGCCCTCCTGGCTCTCCTGTTCAGCAGGAGTCTGCAAACTCTGAGTTGTCTGTACAGCCTTCCCTCATTCTTGAATCCATCTCTGGACCCTGTGTTTTCTCCACTTGCTTCCCTGTAATCTCTTCCATGACTTCTCTCAATCCTCCCTCTGGGCAAAGAAAACCTCCATCAGGAACTTCCTCAAAAATCATGTCCACAATTTAAGCGCTCAGACACGGATCACAACCAAAGCGCAGAGCCTCCAAACCACTCACCAAATGACAAGAAAACAAATATTTCACTCCCCTTTCAAGGAGTTATGGATCTCCTTTCATCAACACCACGAACCACCCTGTATATGTTTTTCTGTTTAGTGGCTGTGGGATGTTGACAGTGCGTGCAGCTCTGCTATACTGGAACAATGTTTCCACTGATATTATCTTCTTGATCCCAGTTGAATGTGGGATTTTTCAGAGGGTAGTGTACAGTGGAACAAGGCTGTCAATCCTCTCCTAGAAAATTAAACACATGAAGATCTTTTGATCCAAAATCCCAAGGGATTCACCTAAGCATTCACATTCCAGCTTATAAATTAATCATTCTTGATGAAATGTAGGTTAAAACACCAATATTTTTATGCGTAAATTTGGAACTATTGTAATACCTTCCCTTCTCAGATACTTCATAGAGGAAATATGCAGAATATCTTTGCTTATTGTTCATGCATTGTTCTGTTACCGTAGACTATTTCCATTCTCTTATTTATCGTAAATTCATTCAACATTGTCACTAAAGCATTGCTGTATGTCATCCTTTGTCTTGGGAGGACTGTTACCTGAAGGTCTTATTGTACGAAGTAGTATCATATCTGTGGTTCTCCTGCCTAATTTGCTATAGTTTCTTGAAGAATGTCATGATTTCTGATGGCGGGCATGCAGTACTGAAAGTTGCAGATCCTAGAAGCCTTTTCTACTTAGGAAAAACAGCAGGATGTCCTTCAAAATACAGTTCAGCTCTCAGAGATCTAATCCCAGTCCTTGGGTTTTGTTCCTTTTCCCTTTGTCCAATCACTTATCACAGGAAGGAAGATTATTTCATTCTATTCCTTGCCTCATCCCTCATGAACATTGCATTTTCCGTGTGCGTATATTATGTTCGATTTTTGCCTTCCTCTCTGAGCATCTGAATTTATACAATTTAGGACTTGTAATGGTTTCAGACGGATAAAATATGTCATTCATGAATGGCTTGGACTGTGCTTGATGTGTTTCCCTTCCTCACTCATAAGGTGAAGAGTTTCAATAAAATGGTGTCCTTTTTGTCTAATTTCCTGCTTTGACTTGGTCTTTTCACTCTCCTTGAAAGCAGAGTGAGTAAGTACTTGGGGACTATGTAATTCACTTATAATTGAAACAATAGACCATAAAGGCTCCTTGAGAGCAATTACATCTATCGAGCCAACGAGTCAGTTGTGCATTTGCACTAAGTCCAAGTAGTAAAATATATTTATGATTTTTTTTTTAATGAAAGTTACTGCTCACTTAGTCTTTAGAGGCAGCACAATGCATCATGAGACAGGGAGGCTTAAATGTGAATCTACATGAGCAGTGTGCGTGACTCGTCATGAAAAAAGAGCGCAATATGCTTTGTCTGGGCATGCTGCATCCAACCGAAGAGTTAGAACGTGTGTGATTAGATCCAGTCTGAGACATAATGGTTAATCTAAGAAAACTAAAGTAAAAAATAAAGTAAATCTGAGAGCGAGGTGCTCAAGACTAGATAGTGAGAAGGGGATAAACTGTATATTACTAAAATTAGAAGTGCCTCAATTCCTTTGTTTGCTTTTATCCTCAACTACATCATAGGCTGACTCTGCTGACAAGCTTAGCTGAGGGCAGAAAAAAGCAATTAGACTGTATTAAGCCATCCATCCAAGAGGGATTCTGGACAAATCAAATCCTGTGCAAGGCACTGGAGTACAAATGAAGGAGCCTGGGATCAGCTACTAACTGTGTCAGAAACATGGTTGTGYGTATGATCCTGGGATCCAGCTGTGTCTGTGCCCTGTAACCCTCTGTGATCCCGGGCAAGCCGCTTAGTGGGATACCAATACCCAAATGATGGTCTCCATAAAATGGAGAGCAAAGTGCCCTTTTTTTTCCCCCTGCGTTTTTGGGGTCACCAATAGGACACCTGCTCCTTCATTAGGCAGTACAGAGGCTGTAAACTCCATGGGGGCTTTGCACAGGTGTAGCAGCCCAACCCAACCGCAATATGTAGGAATTTAGCCTTAGGCTGAAAGAGTAGATCCTCCTTGTGCAAGACAGAGCCAAGGAAAAAACATATTCAGGGCCTCATTGAGTTGGGGCCTAGCAGCTATACGGTCTCACCAGCTTGGAGGTCCACCCAAGCTAGGTAGCTCCATGGAGTACCTGCAGATTAGCGCAGTAAGAGTTTTGCACTAACACGGCTGCACTGCTTCCAGCATCTGGGCCAATAGCCCATGTCTTCAGCGCCATGTAAACACAGCAGCACATTTGGAGGCTGCTCAGATATCTCTGCTGCACCTCTACAGTGTGGCTTTGCAAGAATATGTGCTTTAATTGCTTTATGTGATGAGTCTTGTTCTCTGCTCTGCAAAAATGCTCTTTTCCATGGCAAGTGTTTCAGCTCCCTTTTAAAAGTAAGCATGCGTTAAAGTGCTTTTCACAACGGAGATAATTGAGTACATGTACAACATCTATCACAATAAAAGCCAAATCTCAGACAGATACTAGGGCAGTATCAAAGACAAAAAAATAATAAATAAGAATTCATAAGGCTTTCAGTCCCACACTTTCTGCCAGCACTAAATCCATTAAAAAAAATTCAAGTGTTTGTACAGCACCTAATTCTACAGAGTATATGGGCACTACTGCAATACAAATAAAACTTACAGCTATTACTACTAAAAATAATTAACAATGTTGTCATTTGTAGATTCTTCTCTCTTTTTTAAAACTGCCTTTCTTTTTTGCTTTCTGAAACCTTTTATATTATTCTACTTTAAAAATTATCAAGTCATTAAAAAGAAAATTGAATGTTTTTATAACAAATACCAAGTAACAGCAAATGTGCACATCCAGGTTATAAAGATGAGGTTTATAATGGCAATGCTGATAGATCGTTCCTCTTACCACATCAACAGGGCACCACCAGAACGTAGTGCTCCACAAAAATGACATACCGAGCAGTACTGAAAATAACAAGAAATTTCTCGGTAGGCCTGATTTTTTTTACTGTTATATCAATGAGCCAGCAACCCTGGTTTTCTTAGTTTCCTTGTTTGGTTTGATTGGTTTGTTTGGGGATTTTTCTGAGATGGGGAGGAGGTTACTAGAAAATGTGGGTGCTCTTATCTGTGCCATTTTAATTTTTATATTTCCCCTGAATTGTCGGGGAGAAAATACTATTTAAATACCAGTTTTACAACTGGTAACAAGGAGAAGAGAGACTGTAACCTTCCTTTCATGAGGTCAGATATTCTTTAGGAAAAACATAGGCTTTTTACAGCCTTTTACGGTTTCTTTCTGCTTCTTCACAGAATAGCAGCAAATTCTCAAAAGGACAGACCACCTGCAACTCCAGCTTCATTGAAAAAGGGATGGAGGTACTTAGCACTTTGCCGGATTCAGGCCAGATTCTGTATTTACAGTGACATTTATTTAAAACTGATTAATGGGTTTATGCTGACAGAGCTAATGCTCAGGAAGAAAACCACCTGTCACCAAGCTGGGCACCTCATCCAAGCTTGTGTGCCAGGTGGTCAACCTCATCGACCATCAGTTTCTGAATCCTCCAAGCCATTACTTCTATCATCGTCCCTGGCATGAGCATACCTGGCTCCTCCAAGCTTCAGTACCCCTTCCTGTACTGGCTGCTCCTTTGCAGGCATTCCCAGAAAGTTTATGAACTTTTTGCCAAGACATAGATCTGCTGAATTTTAAAAATAATAATAAACCCACTTAGAACTCAAAGTTTCCTAATTTGGAGTATGCATAAGGGCTCCCTCTTAGTTTCTGAATTACACAAGCTTAAGACATCTCACACAGGTTTTGGATAATTGCCTCAAAGACATGCAAATGCCTCCCCCTCTGCTCCTGAAGAGCTCCATTCATTAATAAGCTAAAGTGTACGAAGCAACTTGGTTGCAAAAAAAAGAGTGCAGTGCAATACAATACAGCTATTCCACATCCAGTATACAGTAGGAAGGAAAACACAGGTGAAATAATTTTCATAAGCCTTTTAAATGAGACAAATCTGGGGTACACTGCAACAAGCAAGGGTCTTGTATAGCTTGAAGTCATGTTGACCGGCTTTTCAATCTGCAGCATAATGAAAATGTATCTGTAAAACCTGCAGGTGTGATGCATCTGTGTCTGCTTGTATCTGTCTTGAGCACTCATGCAGCAGAACTAATACGCCCACCACTTACACACACACACAGAGTGCATGACATGCTATGACTGAACAACAAGTTGGGATTAGGGCAACTGATGTAAAGCTTAAAGCCAACTGCAAGATGCCACAAATGACTTGCAAAGGTCACATTCCCTTCTCTTCAGGCTTAAACAAAGCTCAGGTTGGGAAGGTCATGTGGCTGTTGACCACAGCCCCACTTCTACACTCCTGCAGAGCACAGAGGAAACAAACACAAGAAGGTGCRGATTGAGGCAGTTCAGAAAATAGCAGTGTTTGTTTTGACAACTCCTGACTTCTTGGGCATSAGTTGGTAGGATTTTCCTTGGCTTTAAAACTGCGGTTTCAAAACTCATCATGCCCAAAATGACTGTGCCAACAAATTAACGTAATTTCAGATGTGGGAGAGAACAGCTAATCAGAGTAGGAGGGTGGAGGAGCTGAGAGATTTTGAAGAAGAATATCCCGAAGGAAGAAATTGCTGCCCTTTCTTCTGGATACTGTTTTGATTGCTTTTTGGTTGTTGSTGTTGTATGTTCTTCACAGTCATTTGATGAAAGATGATAAAAAAAATATAACACAGTAAGAATAGGCAAACCCTGAAAATATAATGTATCTGCCAGAGGGGGTCTAAAATTAGGGAGAGAGAGGCTGTGCATTCACTTCTTATTGCCTTTTCTTTAAGCTGGGGAAATGGTGTGAGCTGCATCTGTCCTTCAGGCTTCCTCCTGCTTCTCCAGCCACCCACCTCTGCCTCGCCAAGCTGCTTTGTGTTTGTGAGCGCTCCTCAGAGAAACTGTTGCTGACCTGGCAGCTCCTACCTGAGGGTGTAGGACTGCAGAGAAAACACTGTTTTTCTGTTCCCTCACCCTGTCTGATCCCCTTGGCCTGCGGCCGTGGATCTGGCCAGCTTCCAGAGAGTGAATGTGGTGATAAGGGAAGGCAGAAAGGATTGAGAAGGCATAGACATAGTGTTACACTGGGCACCAGCAAGGAAGGTAATGTTACTACTGTGATGCTGGCATGCGATACCGAAGGGCAACATAGTGCAAACTCAACCATACAGTCGCAATTTATCCCAACTCTTGGAAATGACTGAACTAAATATTCAGTCCAAAAAAAAAAAAAAAAAAAAAAAAAAAAA
>JAYKAV010003250.1:246871-260486 GCA_035582835.1 Phoebastria nigripes
AAAAAAATTGTCATTTGTAATAGCACCAAGTGAAAAAAAGTAGCAATTATTGCTTTAAAAACATTATCAATGTGAATTCAATGGAAAGTTTAAGAATATCCTAAGGGACAGGAACAGAGAACAGACATCAAAAAAACCAAAGCCACCTCCTGTTTGTAGCCACTGGAAATGTCTCCTGCCCTGCTGTGGAGGCTGACAGAAACCAGGGAAACAGGCAGGCTCCTTTCTCGGGAACCGCAGTGCTGGAGGGGAACTCAAACCGCACCACTTCCTCACTCCAAGGCGTGATGAAAGGTACCTACACCCTCCAAAGATGCCTGCCACCCCCGTCCTGGGCTTTCATAGCCTTCCCAGTAACGTGTCCCAGTATGTAATTATCCTCCTAATTGCTAAGTGTTTCCTAATGTCTAAGCAAGGTTGCTTTTAGTGTATAACAAACGCCTCTTTAGTCCTTGCCTCAGCCTGGGGAATAAATGGTGAGTATCCCCTTTGTAGCACTGTTCTCTGTTTGAAGCCTGTTTCCACATCCACATTTGATGCTCTCTTTATTAAACTAAACAACCGCCCTTTGGTCACCCTTTCTTGATAGGTCATGCTGTCTAAATCTCTTAGCACTCCTGTCGCTCTTGCTGAGCTCTCCCCTATATACAGAGATGTATGCATGCACATACACACACTCTACTTCTTAAAGTATGTGTGCCCAAAATGGGACACATACCCCAGGAAAGGTCTTGCCGCTGCTAAATAGGGTGGAATGACAGCCTTTCATCTCTTACATGTGACATACATGAGAATGGCTCAACAGCATCTTATCTGCTGGTTTATATTCAGCCTCTGGTCTAATACAACCCTGTACTCCTTTTTTACTATACTGGGGCATAGACTAATATTGACAATTTTGGCGTTTTTTTGCATTTCATTTTTCTTTCAAAGGTGAAACACTTTGCACTTGTTGTTATTGAATTTTACTTTATCAATTATAGGSTATTTCTCAAAGTTATCACGATTATTTGAATTCTAACGCTGTCTTCCAAACACTTGCATCTCTTCCCAGAATGTTATCTTCTCCAAATTGTGTAAGAGTATGCTCTATATCACCWGAAAACTTGGCAACAAGAACATCCAACCATTCTGGAATTGGGGCAGACCTGTCAGCCCCAAATGACCTCAGTGGTGGCAAGTGAATAATTTATAAGTTCTCTTTGAGCATGACTTTTTCAGGCAGTTGTGCTCTCTGCCTTGTAGCAATTTCCTCTGAACGAGGACGTTCCTSCTCCTCAGACAGCTCATGCCTTCCTCCAGCTGGTGGAGGCTTCCTCATGCCTCATCACAGAAAGTGGCCTCAGGGACTTGATGTGCTGGACTTTGTCTGCTGATGTGGGGTATCATCTGGGTTAAGCAGTGCTCATCTAGACCAGTTTTCTTCATCTGTCAGTGAGGACATTTCACAGGGCTATGCCAAGAGTTTTACTACAGCCGAGACAAAACTGTTTTGCCTTTATCCACTGGGTTAAAGAACTAAATTGAATTAATGTGATATGCTTTATTCTTAACAAATCCATGTTGGCTGCCTCTCATAGGCTTGTAATCCTCTAGGGATGAGCAAATAATTCATTCAGTATCTTTCCAAGTATCAGAGCTGCAATGTTTGATTTACAGTTGTGGGTCCTCCCTTCCCCTGTTTTTTAAAGACATAATTTATTTTAACATAAATCAGTAGAGCTGCCATGCAGGTTACACCCATATAAATGGATGGAACAATGCAGGGAAAGTTCCTGGGCACTGGGACTGAATCCTCCCTATCTTACAATGCGAGAAGAGTGATGGTTTTATCTCAGCCAGCTAGCATTTTCCCAAACAATTCCTGCACACCATGCAAAAGCTGGTGCAATCTGGATGAGGCCATACTGTTTTGGATGGTAGAAGTTTAAAAATATAACTGTAGCCAACCATGCCAGTCAGCCCTGAGCAAGATAATGGCCCCAATGTTTTTTATTTTGTAGATTTTGCCTCACTGATCACTGTAGGAAAAATATAATAGAATACTTTCAGAGATCCGAAATAATTAACCAAGTAGGTAAATGAAGGAATATGATCCACTTCCTACAAAAGAAAGAGGCTTTGGGGAAATGGCTGATGCCAAAAATTTGTGTATATTTGATATATCCCCATCAGCMGGGGTCTGATACAGTAAAACAGAGCATCACACATGGCCCTTCAGGACCACAGCTCAGTTGCTGGGGCTGGATCACTCCCTCTGCTCTCCATCCAGTCCGTCCTCAGCACCTGAGGTTTTTCAGAAGAAATTTGGATGGGGTGCAGTTTAGCCGTAGCAATTAATTCACAGCCAGTCTCTGGAGTTACATTAAGCAATGTTTTCAATAATGTTTCCAATTAATTTTTAGGTAATAGTGGTGCATGGTGTGCTGCGAGGAATGCTGAAGGTTGGTAGAGGTCCATTCATCAAAAAATGATGGGACCCATGGCCTCCGTGGTGTACACAGATGTCGTTCTGATCTAGGGAAACATTAGAGAGAAAAGTTAACATAGCAAGACAAAAGATATATCACAGTAAAAGATTTCTAGCCTTATAATTAAGAAGAGAAGAGGGTGAAAGCATATCTATTCAGCAGAGAGAGTGGAGTAATAACTAAAGATAATCTAATTACAGTCTAAAACCAGAAAAAACACTTTTTTTTTTCCATTTTCAGTGAGACAGATGACTCTGTATTGTGGAGGGGACTCAGAAGTGAGCAGAGACTATAATGATCTCCAGAAAAATCCTTCTGGCATGTGTAGCAGGAGAGCAGAGGTGTGACAAGGGCAAGATGTGATGGCAGGTTTGATGCTCTGTGACGGGACCAGAGCGCAGCCAAAGCCTTAGTGCAGATCCACTTGCAAATTGTCCTCAAAGTGAGCACACCAAACCACAAAAACAGAGTTGACTATGAAGAGTTTGTTTTTATTAGAAGACAAATTAGAACAATCAATTTTTAAAATAGAGAAAATTGGATGTTCTGGGTGAGAGACTTCAGTGTTAAAGATTTTCTAAGTAAGTTTTCCTCCGTATGCTCTCCACTTGTGAAATAGTCAATGAAAACTTTTCAAGGGCAGATCTTGCCTGACCAGCCTCACACGATGAGCTGAGGGGCAGCTTCCATGAAAGTCGAACAGCCCAGCGTGTTGCTTTTGGCAGGGTTTGGCCACATCCAGGTGCTGGCAGGGGGCTGCAGAGGGGCCTCTGTGAGGAGAGGCCGGGGCTGCCCCGAGCCGGACACAGCCGGTYCCAGCCGGTCCCAGCCGGCTCCAGCGGCCCCACCGCAGGACASAGCTGAGCCCCTCAGCCGAGCTGGGGGCGCCGGGGGGAAAACAGGTTCCCGGAAGGGCAAAAGGCGGCACAGGCAGAGGAGGAGGAAGCCAAGGAGGGAGCAGCAGCAGAGGGAGCCCGAGGGCGGAGGAGGAGGAGGGCAGGAGGTGCTGCAGGCCCGGAGCAGGGATCCCCTGCAGCCCTGGAGAGACCCCGCTGGAGCAGAGACCCACCCTGCAGCCCGGGGAGGGCCCCAGGCCGCAGCAGGGGGATATTTCCTGCAGGAGCTGCGGCCGTGGAGAGCCCCGGCGGGAGCAGGTTGTCCCTGAAGGACTGCAGCCCGGGGAAGGGCCCGCGCTGGAGCAGGGAGACGTGTGAGGAGGGAGGAGCGGCCGAGAGGGGCTGTGATGGACTGACTTCATCACAGTCTACAACTTCCTCAAGGCGGGCAGCGGAGGGGGAGGTGCTGATCTCCTCTCTCTGGTGACCAGCGATAGGACATGAGGAAATGGGATGAAGCTGCATCAGGGCAAGTTCAGGTTGGACATTAGGAAAAGGTTCTTCACTGAGAAGGTGGCCAGTCACTGGAACAGGCTCCCCAGGGAAGTGGTCATGGCATAAAGCCTGTCAGAGTTCAAGGAGCATCTCGACAATGCTCGTAGTCATATGGTTTAGATTTAAGTAGGAGGAGCAGGGAGTTGGACTTGATGATCCTTATGGGTCCCTTCCAACTTGAGATTTCTATGATCCTATGACCGTAAGCCCCATCCCCACCCCCTGCGCCACTTGCAGGCAGAGGAGTCGGGATTAAAGGAGTGGAGCTGGGCCTGGGAAAAGTGAGGGTGGGAAAGTGTCATTTTAATTTTTTCTCTTTGTTTCTCACTACCTGAATCTATTTTAATTGCCAAAAAATGAAATTAATTTTCCCCAAGTCAAKTCTGTTTTGCCTGTGATGGTACTTGGTAAATGATCTCCCTTTCTTTCTCTCTCACTTTTTCATCTTCTTTTCTCCCCCTGTCCTGTTAAGGAGGGGGAGTGAGAGCAGCTGAAGGGGTGTTGGCTGCTGGCCAAGGTTAACGCACCGCACCCAGATAAGATTGACTTCACAACAGCTTTCGAGACAGTCTCTCACCACAGTCTCACCTGGGAGCTGAGGAAGCTTGAGCTCAACAAACAGAAGGGAAGCTGAGCTGGAAAACTGGCTGGATCTCTGGCTCACGCGGCTGCAACCAACGGCTGAACGTCCAGCTGCAAGCTGGCAAGGGAGGACCMCGGGGGCCAACACAGGGCTCCAAACACACTCATCAGCAACCAGGAAGAYGCTGCAGAGTGCACCCTCAGCAAACTGGCAGGTGATAGTGGAGGGGGGCAGAGAAGAAGAGGGGGCTGACACAGTGAATGGCAGCGCTTCTACCAACAGAGAGAGACCATGATAAACCCAAGGACGGGGCCAAAAGAAACCTCATCGGGTTCAAGAAGGAAAGCGCAAAGCTCTGCACCCAGGGCAGAAGAAYCCCATGCATCAGCACTGGCTGGGGAGAGCTGGCTGAGGAACAGCCCTCCTGGAAAGGGCCCAGGTACTGGGGCAGAAGCCAGCTGAAACGGGAGCCAACGTCTCACTGCAGAGAAGGCAAACCGCAGAGAGGAGTGCAAGTAAAGGATGTTATCCCTTCTCTGCCTGCCACTGGCAAGGCCACTCTGCAGACACCGGGTGCTCAGGTGAGGACCCCCACTTCAAGGAGGATGCTGAGGAACCAAGGAGGGTCCAGCCCTGGGCTACCAAGGTGGTCAAGGGCCTCAAGGGCATCACCCACAGGGAGAGGTTGAGGGAGATGGGCCTGTTTTCTCTGGAAAAAAGGCTAGGGACCACCTAAGAGCTGTCTACAGCTACCAAGATGGGAGGTATAAAGACAGTCAAGCCAAATGCTTTCTCAGCACTGGCAGATAGGATAAGAGCGAGCAATGGCCACAAAAGGCAGCATGGGAAATTCAGGTTGGACGTGATGACAAACTTTTTCACTAGGAGGGTGGTGAAGCCCAGGAACAGGCTTCCCAGAGAGGCAGTGGATTCTCTGTCCTTGGGGGTTTTCACGGCTTCATCGGACAAAGCCATGGCTGACCCCACCAATTGCTAGTTAGAGCCCTGCTTTGAACAAGTGGTTGGACCAGAGACCTCCAGAAATCTTTTCTGACCAGCACTTCAATGACTCTGTGATTAGAACAGCTGTAAAACAAAAATGTGGCTGACTAGTTTTGATAAGTAAGGACAGTAATATAAGTCAGGAAGAACATTTGCAGTCACTGCAAAAGAGTTCCCATGTTTGGAATAAGGAGTTTGAGTCCTCCTGAGGAAAAACTGCGATAAAGATAAAGGTGGTATAAAGAAAGTTGGTGAGATCATAAAGATAGATGACCTGGGGGATCACACCTTCTTTATTTTGAACATTTATTTTGTTTTGGTTTGATTTTAGAAAAAAACCTGCTGCTGTCTTTTCAAGGGAGGCATAGAAGGGAATGCTCCTTGCAGCAATGGTATAGCTGAGCAACTACTGCTATCTTCCTACAATTGCTGGAGGGCTGGTGGGCCTGGGATCCCTCGCAGAGCCCCAACAGTGCTGCTCAGCTGTGTGGCAGCATCTTTTCCCCGTGCACTCCAAGCTTTTGGGGCTTGGACACAGGTGGCGGATCCAAAGCTAAGCAGGAGCTGAGAGCTGCCATCTTAAATACAGGTATGAATCCAACTCATCTTGTGCAAAGGGTCTCCTCACTTCTAGAAGTGAGGAGGAGTGGGAATCACTGCCTCCCTGGAGGCAAGTTACCACCAGCGAGAGGATCTGCAGGGTCCTGCCTCTGTTGAGGGGAACAGCTGAGTCTGAAATCCCACGTCCCCTCAAGCACTCCATTGGGAGGAGCAGAAATGGGACATAGGGTCCATGACTGATAGCCGCTATGGATGCTGTAAGTGCGTAATGACTGGCAAGGCTGAAAGCAGGTCTCGGAGACCTGTGGTGTGTAGCTATGGTCCCAAGCAAATGCTGCCATCCAGCCAGCCTCTCTGAAAAACTGGATCACATCTGACTGACCGAGTTCAGAAAAGACAAATTCAGTGTGGACTAGGTGAAAGTAAGGGCTTTTTGAAGGACCATGGGAACGGAGAGTCTATTTTATAATATCCTGTTTCATAACAAGTCTTGTTTAGTCTGGCAGAAGAGTGGCTGCAAGGGAACATGGCTTTCTATAAATACAGCAGTGAGGGAAACACTGGGGAGAACTATTTAAGTGAAAAGACAATTCTGGTGCAAAATGAAGTGGTATAAATTGGCTCAGAAAAAAATTAGTCTGGAAGATTTCTAACCAGCCAAATAGGGATGTCCTAAGGCTGACTAATAGCTGCAGTGTATTGAGGGGGGGCATCCAAACTACTTTTCTGTCAGAGTTTGACAGGTTTTGAATGAGATCATGTGTCTTTGTAATAGCAGATGATGGGACTCAGTCACCCAGGAGCTGCTCTGCCTCTGACCCTGCAGGGCTGGTGTGTCGGAGGGCAGAGATGCTGCACCCTCCCATGCTGTTCTGCCATCAGGGCAAAATTACACTGCTCTTTAAATTGCTTTAGTAAACACAGCCTAACTGTTTTCTTTTGCTTTCACAAATTTCTTGTTAATGTCAACACTGTTCTTCCTTCTTTGTTCCCCTGGTGTCCTGGGGAGACACTGTAGTTCAGCCAAAGAACCAACGCCTTCTTCTGTGCTTTATCCTCTTATTTTTTCCAGTATCATCTGACACTGCCTCTGAAGCAGCACACCTGTTATTCCCTCTTCTCCTTTACCTCCATGTTCTCCCATCCATATCACTCTTCCTCCTTATTTCTTTTATTCTGCCCTGTGCTACACCTGCTTGATCTTCCCTATCATCCTGGATCTCTGACTTCCACTCCCAGCTCTTCTTCCACCACCATTCACCACTTGCCTCCCACGTCTTCCTGAAGAGGGGTTGATATTACTTACCTGCAAATTGATATTACATGGGAATCTATACCTACCAGATTCTGTGTGGAGTGTGTGCCTAACAAGAGTTTCGTATGATGGAGAACATAAATTAAACAAGAGCAGATATACATTGATATAAAGTGTGGCTTGAGGGACTACAACTGCTCATCTCTATAAATGGACCATCAAAGACTCCAGGAGATTGCAAAGCATGTGTTGGGGGACAGAGAAGCAGCACAGCTGGGTTAAGAAGGATTTTTTGCTTAGGAATTTGCCTTCCTTTTTGAGGTGTTGGCCTTCTAGCTGGAAAGAAAGTCCTGGATCCCCAGCGCCTTGCTACATGGCTCCTTCTATGTCTCACTGTTGTCTGGTGTACAGAGACTGTTTAAGTTAGTTGCCAGCGTGCTCACGAAAGAGCAAAACACATCCTGCTCTGAAAAATGTGTCATCTGAAAGTCAAGCAGAGAAGCATGATGATTATACCCTAAAGTGGACACTTAAGGTCTGGTCAACTGGACGCTCTCTAGTCTCTACTGACGGGATCTCCATTGACTCTAATGGGAATTTAGACACCCAGCTCAGAGGTAGAYGCCCACACACAGACACTTGCATTTAACCAATTCATACGCAGGTGTCAAGTGTCATTGGAGATGCCCCAGGGTATCTCAGATGTATTTACGGGACTGGCAGAAATTACACAGGATCTACAGTGGAATTGTGACCTTCTGAAGCAGGAGCTGGAGGTTAGGCAGAGTCCTCTAGGACATCTTAAATGGCACTGAAGTTCTATCTGTGGGCAACTGAATGAAGCTCTGTGTGTCTTAATCTGGAGCTGGATCGCCCCTGAGAAGGCTTACAGCCAAAATAAAAATTTTCATGTGCTGCTAAAGAAACCAAATAAGCTGGTTTTGCAAGCTCCAGAGTTTCAGTGCAACACTTGCAACCCGATATTGATTATCCACTAAGAACAACACAGACCTAGGAAAAAAGAACACACTCATGTCTCCAAAGAGGAGCAAAAACAAAGTCTGAGTGAAAAATGATAAAGGTATGTGACTGTTGTTAATTGATTTATATCACAGGATACAGTGGCTGAAGACTTTGATACTGTAAATAAGAAAACAGTGTTAGAAATGGCCTAAACTGAAATAAGACCAACTTTGAATGAAAACAAAGTGTTCACTGGCTCAGAGATGTGAGATTAACTTGGCTGCTGATTCAATGGATCAAAAATTGCATTGATCTAGTGCCTCTGACTTTCCACATTATGCCCAGAAAATGTAACCTAAGTACAGCTAGACTGGAAGATTGCTGCCTGACAAATGCTTTTTTTTTTTCTCTTAATGGAAAATTTCGGCTCCATTTTTCCAGCAGTCCAAAACATCCTCTGCTTCCCACATTGTGAGATGACAACAATGCTCAGCTGTCTTTGGCCTGAGTTATGGCACCGTGCCAGAAAGTATCTCAAGTTGTGAAAAGTCTTAAATCAACACATTTTACCACTGAAGAGTGCGGCAAAACAGTTTCTAAACCATATGAAATATTCATGTCTAGCATCTTGTGAGATACCATCTGGTTAGATCAAACCAAAGCAGAGCTGATAGTGACATAGAAACACACCAGATAGAAAGTAGGATGATGTGACTTGAAGATTCATTGTTTCACGACCTGCAAAAGACCACTGCAAAACCAGCAAGCACTACTTCAGGAACAATTAACTTTTCAAAGAAAGAATAATCTGAAAGAGAAATGTTGATCTTTTGGGTCTGCTATTAGGAAAATCATAGTGTACTTTAGATAAAATCATGCCTCTCATGAAAGCATTGACAATTTACTTGCAATTTAATATTTGCCTAAAGTGTCTAAAAAAAAAAAAAACAAACCCAAACCCCAAAACTACCAGACAAGCACTTCTACAGAAGAATAAACAAAGGGCAAATCCTGCTGCAGACATTGTGATCTCCCAGCATTTTATATTCCTAGAAGTAAATATGTCCTTTTTTCCCTAAAAGCCATTGTTCACAGGGCATAGTACTGGGACTTGAGAGACCTGAGTTTTTCTCCTGCCAGAGCTACTTTTCTGATATATGACCTTGAGACAAACATTTTGCTTCTGTTACTGCTTCCCCTCCCACTTTCAGTCTATTCCAGACAGAGACAGTTTTACTGTGCCTTACACAACGGGGCCTCTAGGTGCTATTGCAATGTAAATAGTGGCAGCACAGGTGCAATTGTGAGTGGAATATGACTTTTATTATCCAGTTACAAGGTCACTGTTGGGTGAAAGGATTGCTGCATAAAACATTACCGGACCATCAGCCTATGGCTGCCTCCCGGTTATATAATAATGTTATTTCAAACGTAGGGGAAGTATTCGAGGCTCTCACAAGCTCACCAAGTTTGCGGTGCCGTGGAGCATCAGGGGTGAAATGGCCCCACGCAGGTGAGTATGAACACGGAGACGCTTAAACTGCCGGGGCCTTCCCCACTCTGTCCCTGTTGTTTGCAATTTACCCATTCCTTTCCTTAAGGTTAATTAAGCTTCGTGACACCTCAGAGGATAAGAAAATATTGTACCCAGTTCCGCAGAGGGGAAGGATGAAGGAGGCAGACATGAAATGGCTGCCTTGGAGTGGCAGAACCAGAATCAGGACGAGGGTAAACTCCATTCCCTCGCCGCGCCTCGTACCTTGTGATAAAACTAAAATGCTACCACTTTAACAGCAGTGTCAGTCACACAGTATGGGCTCTGCACAGGCTTTGAAAACCAGGGAAGAGAGCATCAAATGTTCCAGCCCACTTAATTTGAAAGCTGCCTATAATAAACCCTTGGGAACATGTAAAACAGACAGGTCAAATTACATAGTTACACAAATATCACTGGATTTCAGGCATTTAGGAATAAAAGGCTTTGATCTGTTCAATTTAAAAGTGCCTAAAACATGCATACACTATGTTAAAATCTAACATTAAATGCTTTTCTTTTTGTATTTTCCAAAAGCTTAGCTAGAGACAATTTGTACACAGCACGACAAAACTTTCCCTTAATAACATAAATATCTATGCACAAGTAATTTGGCACAGTGTGCCATTGCAAAATATTTTATATTCAGTAAAATGACAGTTCTTATCTAGTTCTTATATGCAGAAACCCTTAAAGAAACAATCTATCGCCCTTTAAAACCCCCTCTCTATTCCTYGCTTTCCCATCTGTCTTATTTATAGCTCTCCTTTGTAAAGCCCTCCAAGATCTAAGAATGAAAAGTACTCATAAAAACTCTCTGTGAGCTGGGATTTGAAATCAGCAGCACTTATGGATGTTATGCATATGAAGGAAAGACTTCAGTGCAACGCTCCAGTATTCAAAATCAACCCTACGTCAGTGTCCTTGTCAACAACTTCACTTTAAACCAGCGCTCACTCGAAGTCTGTATAAATGCATCAAAATGCCTCTTTAGCCCTCCTCCCACTTATTTTCGGCAGGCGTTTCACTGCGTCTATGAGCAGGGATCCTCTCTCCCTGTTTTCCCTCATTGCACAATTGGCTTTCCATGGGCCTCTTTGGCAGCTCCAGCCCTTTTGGAAAGCAGAGTTTATTCCTCCCCTCCTCTTTCAGCCTCACATTGAGGAGGAGGTCTGTGGTGGGGACTCGATGCCGCAGAATGTCAATGCCAGAAGTGGCCTTTCTCATGGAAATCAGGCGCGGGAGTCCGGCATTGTCCGTGCAAGAAGGAGAGACGTTGCTTTTTTTTTTTTTTTTTCTCTCCCTTTCTGGGAGATTATATTTGAACCGATGAGCTCTGGCTCTCTCATGCCTCGCGAGTGCCAGATCCTTCCTCAGGATTGATTTCTCCATCTCCTCCCTCACCTACATTGTTGCGCTATCTCCTCTTCGTCACGTCCAATTAGTCATTACGGCCTTATCTTGGCATTTTTAAGATTTCATGGATAAAAATGCCAAATAAGTGGATTTGACATGAATTTACTCATGCTGAGGACTGTATTTATCTACCCCAATATATGGCAAGCACTGATTACACTGTTTGACCCCCCGGGAGAAAAGGGAGCACTGTCCCCGCTGAACAGGAGGGCAACAGGAGATGTGCAGGCAGGAAACCACTTCCCTGGGGACCCGCTGGTGTCATATCGACGTATCCCTGGTGGCGTATCTATTTATGCCCTTCCCAAGAGTTTGCAGTTCAAAGTCTTCCTCCTGATTTGACTCAAGAGGGATTTTGTGGGGGGATCAGTAACATGGATGCTTCAGTTTTCCAGTGTTACAAATATGAAGGCGCAAGTCCTGGTGTCAATATGCAGCCCATCGTGGTTGAGAGTCACATCGGCCCCAGGGGGTTGTCGGGTACATTAGAATAAGGTTGCTCCTGGTTGCTGCTGACTGGCCAAACTCATCCGCTTCGCAGCCCTGCGAGCCGGCCACAGTCAGGCTCCTGGTTTGGAGACTGGAAGAAAAAAAGAGACCCATCAAAAAGCAAGCTGCAGAGGAGCTGCGACCTACCAGAACCACTGTGCAAAGCCAGCAGATCCATGCACGGGCTACCTGGGACAGGCTGGTGTTACCCTCGTCGGGCAGGTCAGCACCTAACCCTGCGCACACCACGCTGCACCTGTGCAAGAGCTGCCTTCCAGCCGAACGCTCCTGCTCTGAATGTCACCAAACTTGAGTGTTTTGCTGGCAGTCGGTAATACAACACTAAATCCAGTTGGGCTGATGAGAAATGAGCCATGTCACAACTTCATTGATAGTTAAAAAACTCTCTTTAAAATAATTTCCTTATTAGATCTTTGCCGTCAAATGAGCAAGACCCAGACCACATATGAATTCACACTGCAGATCCTGGTCTTGCCGTGATAGGATTTAAACTGGTTTGTTAATGCTCTGGGAGGAAGGTATCACGCATTTCAAAGGCAGGGAAAATGTATCCGTGCCCTTTTATCCACCTTCAGAAAGGGTTTGGTGAATATATCTCAGTATTTCTGATGAATATTGAACTGTATTTCTGAACGAATGTTTCTGATTAAAAATCGCTTGAAACTGTTGTTTTGGAGCCCTGACAGATATGTGGCACACATAAAGTACGCAGTGTGTTCTGCATGTCGGGTAGATGAAAGACACAGTGTAATTGCTAATTGATAGTGTATTTAAATATCGTGCCTGCGTACTTATCTCAACTTAGAGCCTGCAATACATAGCGTGTTGTTAATGCGTACACCTTTCATGAAACAAGGTACAAACCCAAAGCGTCTAATACACCAACCTTGCAGAGGTTGCATGCTGTGTGCGCGTAACCTTTCCACAGCTGACAGTGTTTGAAGCAAAGTATTTACACATAAAAAATTTATGCACACGTTGTGCACCGAGGTATTGAGATATGCAGCCTTCCATATGTTATACATATTGCATGTATGATATCTATGCCAAATATTTTGGAGAAAGTAAATGCAGTTGCCCATATGCTCCCCAAACAATGGGAACGTGCTGTAAGCTGTGGGACTGGGGAAGCAGCTTGATCCTGGGGGAATACTGAAGCACCGTGGGATAGGGCAGAACGCTAGAGATGATGGGAAGGAGTAGGCAAACTCTGGCGGCACTAGCTTGGATTGTGTACGTCAATGCAGAGAAAAGGCAGCGTTTAAGTTCATGTGTTAAGATTTCCCTTCTCGCTCAGGAGAGGAGGGAAGGATTCACTCTGTTGAGGAGTGTGAAGGAGTGTGTCCTCCCTCTTCCACCCTCGCCTTCCCACTGAAGGATCAGAGGCCTTTAACACGCTGATCTGCCCTTGCAACCGCAGCAGCCACGTCCAGCATTCCTCCCGCTCCTGCTCCACATCCCTCTACCTCTGCTCCCGCCGCAACACCTCCCTCGCAAGAACTTTGTGCTCCCTCGGACGTGCTCTCCAGCACGCTCCGCCACCAACCCTCCCTCCGACGTCGCTGACAAATATTTCTAGGGCTTGCGGGGTGGAAGTGGTGAACTGCATGCTGGTGGTGGCCGCAGCACCGTACATGGTACAACGTGGATCATGTGCACAGTTCACCATGCATACATACAATGCGCAGCATGGTCCGTAAAGGCCACATGCTCCATGCATCACACCCCATTAGGACGAGAGGAAATGGCCTCAAGTTGCACCAGGGGAGGTTTAGATTGGACATTAGGAAAAATTTCTTTCCTGAAAGAGTGGTTAAACATTGGAAGAGGCTGCCCAGGGAAGTGGTGGAGTCACCATCCCTGGAAGTATTTAAAAGACGTGTAGATGAGGCGCTTAGGGACATGGTTTAGTGGGCATGGTGGTGTTGG
>JAYKAV010003250.1:262091-342917 GCA_035582835.1 Phoebastria nigripes
AACAAACCCTGGAGTGAAGCTGCTATTAGCATGTAGAGTTTGAATGCCACAGGCAGTCTGTCTCTTCATGTTCAAAGAACAATTTAGAGGAGCAGCGATGACTTACTAATAGAAAGAAACCAGGTGAAGTTTCTTAGTTTACCACAGACTTTCTCTGTGACCTTGGATCAGCCTTTCTGCATCAGTCCTCTCTTTGCTTGCGAATCAGGAATAGTGATGCTTTCCAAAAACATCCTGTGAATAAATATACTAATRACTGTGAAATGCTTATCTGCTATAGTAACAACAGGTAGATAGCGATACTATTTCTACTATAGTAGCATAGAGGCTGTAGCCAAGATGCGAGTGTTTTGCTTGCAGAATTTTCCTGTAGTAGCTGCACTTCTATGGAAATAGGCGTTTGCTTAAAAAGACGTTTAATAACCTGTGATATTGCATGATCTGCACTGTGTCGTCATCTTACACTTCATATTTTTATGAAGAGTGTGCTCTAATGTGCTTTCAAGGAGCTGCCATTCCACAGTGCAAATAGTTTGTGGTTTTTTTTTCTCCTGTTTGCCTAGAACAAAGCTGGTGTCCTTTTCCGCTGCTAAGGAAACCTTGGCATTTCTAATGTGGGTGATTATCTCTGATAGCTGGCATCTCTGAGCTATATGGTGTTAGATTTGGTGTTCTGGTAGGCAACTGGAAGAGAGGTATTCTGATATACTTGATATGATGAAGAAATTACTTCTGGCATTGATTTGTAACTTACTGTGATACTGTTTAGTTGTGCTTGCCAGGGTTGGGTGATTGCATTAACTTGATGCTATCTCAGGGTGCCTCTGTATTTGCAAGAAAATACTAAAGGGAGTGACAATAAGTTCCTTACATGTGTAATGAAAGATAAACTGAGTATTTCAGTTTTAGGAACAGTATTTTCCCTCTCACCTTATATGATGCTCTCTATAGAAAATCAAATGCCTTAAGTATGCCATAGACAAAAACTTCAATACAGGAGTCCTAGAACTGTGGAGGAGTTACCTGTCGTGGTTCACGCGCTGCTCTGAAGTGGTGTGCAGCCACTGCAGTAACAGCTGAAAGCAGCCAAGCGCAGAGCTGGGAGTTGCTGCTGTGAATACTGACCTGAGCGACCTAACTTTACAGTTTTGCTTTATACTAACTTGTGCAGCTAGATTACCTCTCTCTCTCTCTTTTTTTTTTTTTAAAAGCTATTATAGAAGGATACACCAGAAAGAAGCACTATTTGACTGATATCTTAGGGGTTTTTTGAAAGTAATTTGATCTATAGTTTCTCACTTGTCTACTCAAGTTAATATGAAACTTCCATAATCAGTTTTAACATTAAATATGAAAGCTTTTATGTGTTGAGGAGGAGGTAAGCACAACACAGTTGGGGTTGGTTCTTTTTGGTTTTGTTTTTTTTTTTCTTAAAAAAAGTGAAAGCTGCTCTGGTAAAATGGTAATTTATTGTTAATTCATAATATGTAGGTGCCCTGGAAAAATCAAATACCCGGTTTCATAGCTACCCTTAGGCATCGTTTAATTTATGTAAGCAGGTCTCACTGAGTAACTACTCTAAGTCTYGTTGACCTTTGTAGGTTTGCAGAGGTCATATTTTAACACAGGTAAGTTGTGCTTGAACTATTTTTTCAATAAGTATTAGGAGCAAGTATTTGTCTACATAATTACATGCTTTTTCCAGTTCTCCATTACATTTTCTGTTTTTCTTTAGATTCTCGCTTATAAGCATTACAATAAATCTAGTCGTCTTGGATTTTATTTTTATCTCTCATCTTAGTATTAGGAAGAAATATGGGTTTTTGAAAACAAGTTCTTTTTCACAATCTTGGTAACACAGAGCAGTTTTAGGATCAGAGAAACTTGGTGTACGGAAAGCCGGCGCAACCCAAACGTATCCGAGTGACATCAGCATTTTTCTGAGCCATTTATGCTATTCACTTCTGTTGGTTCCCAGCAGTGCCTTGTGTCTTATGTAAGCGTGCACTGTACATCCTGTCCTGCTGTTCTCAGACATGAAAGTTCATTGGCGTTATCTTACTGTAGGTTTTGAGAGCTGAATAGTTACTGGCTGCTTGTTGTCTCAAATGTCTATATGCAAATTTCTTACGAGCGTGCCGAAGAGATCTACGCCAGGAGCATAATACTGTCCTCCTAGGAGACATCAGAGGAATAACTTGGAGTGAGACACAGCTCGTCCTCCTGCTCCTTGTGGTAGTGGGAACTGTAACCACTGTGAAGTAATGTGGCTATGGAGATAATTGTGAGAGGAGGTTTTACTGGACAGAAGTCTCGATCTGTATCATCCATAGATGGACCACTAATGCAGTTTTGATGGCTGGTGATAAAACAGCCATAAAAAACAAAAGGCTAAGGTTTCAACAGAAGCTTGAATAATATTAGGACTGAAAAATAGAGGCTTTTGTATACTATTACTGTGCACTTCTTGTTACAAGGTCTTGGAGAGGATTGTGCCTTCCAATACTGATGCTTTAAACTTGTTCTTGTAGTTAGCATTTAGTCATGCATAATGAAGATACTGTCACTTGATGGGTGAAATTGAAGCAAACCCTTCATTATAAGCTCTCAAAAACAAACATTCCTTCTGTTTTTCTTGCTTGCTAAATCTAGCTGAAACTTGCTGGCATAAAATCTTGCAGTAATGCAATGCTTATAGTTTAATTCTAAGTAAATCAGGCACCTTCTTTGAACAGTATTTAATGTTTCAGTTAAAAAAAAAAAAAGTGTTTCTTAAATATACTCTACTCTCTTTTGTTAGTGCTCTAGCAATGTGAGGGAGCCAAATTCCTGCTTACCTGTCTTGGTGAACGTGGTTGTCCTTACCTGGCTCCATGGCTTGTTGTGAACAGCTGGAAAGTTTCCTTATGAGCACTGATGTAGCGCAGTCATGTACATGACTACAAGACGTATAGCTCTGCAGTGGAACCATATACAGAAGGRAAGAAGGGTTGACATGGAGGAGAAGCACACCTGGAGAGGAGTGCTGATGTGGGAGGCCCGTAGAAGTAACGAAGAAATCTTTCCTGTGACTTTCCACAAGTAATCTGTTCCATACTGCACGAAACACTCTCCTATTGTAATGGAGAAACAAGGGGAATATAAGACTTGACAAGGAGACTGGTTATCTGAAAAGGAACAGGTGCAGCGCTTTGACACTTAAAAGCTAAACAAATTCCTGTAAGTGAGCTGTTCTTGCAGAGTTTAAGGAAATTTATTGGCAAAACATCTAAGAGGGACTTGAATTTTCATTTTGAGTAGGGAGTTGAATTATCACTATTGCTTTTATCACACAAATCTAGGAATGCATGGGCTTTTTTTAGTGCTTTTGTTATTTTTGGAAATCTGTTATTTATGCAAATCTGTTTTAAAACTATATGCGGGAAAACGGGACAGCAATGCAGTTGTATGCATTTTAGAGACTTGTAGCAACTGTAAGAGTAAACCTCATTTAAAAAAAAAAAAATTTCAAAAGCACCTGCATGTAGCACATTCAAGATTCCATTACATTGTATTTTATTGTTTTACAGATATTTATGTGAATATGAAAGTCCACATATATGTTGTCATTATTCAATAGCCTTTTCATTCTGTAGATGTAGGCAAATAAAATGTAGTCTGGATGCTTAAACCTGCTAAAATATTTATAAGAAAGTTGGCTCTTGGAAAAAGTTTCCCACAGGATGCAGTGGGTGTCAGGTCTAAAGGTCAGTGGCAGACAAGTGAAGGCTCTTTTGGATTTATTTTTCTACTTTTTTTTTTTTTTTAAACAAGCCCTCCTTATGTAAAGAAGCATGGAACCTTTCTTTGTTACTTCCTAAATTTCCAAATGCTAACAGGCATTTACAGGTTCGTTTGTACTTAAGCGTTTTGTTGAAAACTTTATTTTTTTTCTTTAGGAGAGGAGAGGGGAAAAAAAAAAAAATCAGTGCAGTTAATATATTCATGAACTCTTAGCACGGAAGTTCCTGGTGTAAATCAAAAAAGCCAGATGGACTTTTAAGCGACTGTCATGTACAACTTGGGAAACGAACGTTCCTGATACTAATAAAAGGGCCAGATTGGAACTACATTAATTAATCCCAGTATCCTTTTCAACACATGATAAGATTTGGCTATAACAGCCATAGAGTTAATGGAGACAACTGTCAAGCTCTATGAAGCAGTGGATTGTTTGCCTAAAATAAAAATACCTGCATGCTTACTCTTGTACGTATCTACTGGTGATTAGTGCTCATGCTGCAGTTTAAATGGGAAAATAAGCATGAGTAGCGGCTGACTTGGTCTTGAATCTATTTCCTGTCTTACATATGTATGTAAATATATTTATAAACATATTTAATAGGTATAACTTACCTGCATACATATGTATATAAATATATTTAAAGACAGGAAATAAGTATATAGGGTTTTTTTTTAAGTGTTACATGGCAAAACCTTCTCTCCATTGGAGTTGATTTGAAATGTAATGACTGGGGAGCCCCAGGAAACAATCTTGCAATTAAGTTTATTCACTGTGTGTATCAGTGACCTGGAAGAAGTGTGCAGGAAGGTGCTAAAAACAAAAAAAAGGCTTATGAGATGGCACAAATTCTGTGTYGGAGACAGAGAGGAGGAGGAGGAGTGGGCAGATGGCAGTCAGTACAAAACAGGTGAATAATCAGATTGAGAACAAGCTGAATAGACTGTGYAAGTGAGTATGCTGTTTGCATGCTGCTTGCATTTTTGGTTTAGTGAACGTGATGGGGATTTTCCCTGTTGTAATCTATGGAACAGAGAGGTAAAAATCTTGTAGCTGGAAGCATATATAATGGTGAAAGCATGCCTGCCATTGTCAGAGGGAACTTCTGGGATGGGTAGGAAGGCCAGTGCTTTCAGAACTATCTGGACTGGAAAAGCTTAAAAAAAACTGTTCAGTTTTACAGACTWCACCTGCAAGTTTATTCAGATCTATCTTTGGCATGCATAACATGGAATAATATTAAAATGATCTAAAGTCTTAGTCCCTGGATAATACGGATGTGCTGCGTGATGATAGGTTTTTTTTTGTTTTTGTTTTTTTTTCCTGAAATGGTCTAGAAGGTAGCAAGAAGTATTTGTGATAATTTGTTTACATAATTTATTTTACCTAGTTTGCTTGAAAACTTTCGAGTAGCTGTCTAGCCTAACTGTTCATTGCTTGGCTCAGTGATCTTTTCCAGACTCTTGCTTGGAGGCACTATTGGAGTGATGAAGGTAAAGAACAAAGGTATGGTTGTACTGATGAATGATTGATCCTAGAACACCCAGCACAATGCTAAGGATTATACTGGGGGTGGGGGGAAAGGAAATGGAAAAACTATTCCCCCACCGATTCTTGCTTCAAAAGGTTAGAATATCAATTTATAATAATAATAAGGCATGGAAGAGAGTATATTGAGAGCCTGTTGATCAGCCTATCGGTAACTTTGTCGATACAATAGCAATCTCAGTCTTTCCTGTTTGTATTTGTTTCAAAATGTTCCTGCTTTTTTCTTTTTTAGGGAGTTCCATAAGTTAAAACAGCAGTGAACTGGTCTAACTGGAGAATGCCCTACTACCCAATAAAGAGGCATTGCTTTGTCTGAGCTGGCACTTAATGAGAAGAAGCACAACCCACCTTGCAGTTTAAAATGTATTTAGTACAGATAAGTTTTCTATGCCCGAAATTACCCTTTAGTAATACCAGTTTGCTCCTTGTATRCTGTTGTCTTAGGATGCCTCAGTCTGAACAACACCAGTAAAGAGTTTTAACAGCACAAGAAGGTTGAGTGAATTAGGTCTATATTTCTGCAGAAATGAAGGTTAGAAAGATAAAGGAAAAAAGATTAAAATATTCACAAGAAGTGCCCTAGATAAGATTGTTTCATGTCTGAGGGCATGTTGAATCCTGTGGGAATGAGGAAGCTAAACTACTAAAAGGCTGTTTAATTCTTATGTTTCACACTGAATCAACACAATGTTAGATATCAAAGTGGTATTAGTGGAATTTGTAAGAATGTGGGCATTTTATAGAAAGAATATAGATATAAAATGTTAGTCCAAAACAAATCTTTTGCTGTGTCAGAGCTGTGTGGAAAATGAACGTTGGAGGCTTAACATGAGTATAATAAATCAAAATGCCAGATGAGCCTCAGAGGACTTCCTTCATTCACTTCATTGTTTTCTCTGCAGATACAGCATGGTTCAGCCAAATGCAGGGTTGTCATTCTTCTGATGTTCAAAGTGTTTCTAAGTGTTCCTGAAGACTGAGCTCTTTTCTAATGTGTTACCTTAAACTGCTCAGTTCATCATTTGGAGTGTTCAGTGCACTTACTGAGTACTTTTATATGCAGAAATCACAGTGTGAGTTTGCAGTTTTGGGTGAGTGGTGAGGTATGTTGTGTACTGTTGATAACCTAGAGCAAAGGCTCGAATTTGTACCTTCTGGAAAGTACTATTTCCCAAAGCTGATGCTTGGCAACAGAAGATGCCCTGCTGACCCTCTGCAGCTTGGCACAAAATGCTCCGTAGTGCATGAGCTTTCTAAGCATATATCCCAGGGTACAGACTGCTCGGGGCTGCTGGCACAGAGTATTTTTTCTTTTTTTTAACCTTCACCAAACTGTCTCCTTTCCCTATATCCTCAGTACCAGGCGAACAGAATAGTAAAACAGAGGGCAGAGTTATTTAGTAAGATAGAAATTGGAAACAAAAGGGCAAAAGTAGAACAGACTGAAAACTCTGTTCTGGTTTAAGCAAATAGTGACCTGTCTAGCTGTTTAGCTGCTGTTGCCTAGAATTCCTAAGGCATGTCTCAGCTGTTGGACCTGGAGAGTCAGTACTCATAGCAATAGTCTTGCATCAGTGTAAGCTTCGATTAAGTATTTAAAGTTAAAATTGCTGTGAGTTTTCCATCGCATCTTCCTTTCTTTTGCCTCATCCTTACTAGTGCTCTGGCTGGGGGCGCGAAAGCTGTGTGTTGTTCGTGGCTCTTCTGGAGATGGGCACCTTTGTGCTTAAAGACTGTTGCTTTTTCTTTTTATCCATATTCGTTCTGCTGGCTGGTCTGTATTTGATATGCATTATTATTTTAATATACATTCTTACAACATACACATTACACTAAGCGTATGAGTATTGTTAACCTGATGTTTTCTGAGAGTATCTTTAGCTTTTATAGAGACTACATGTGATATATTATTAGCACTGCTGATAAACTTTGTAACTAAATGATCTGATTATATACGGATTGTGCTTGTAAATAAATATTCTTTCTCATCATTGCCCCTCAATCTACTTCTTTTGGAGTTTTGCTTATCTTAAATTGTTGTTCAGTAAACTTAACCAGTAAAACTTTAACTTAAGAGTAATCAATATTGCACTCACTTCTAGAAGGATGTGTAAACACACTTTTTCCATCAAATTAGGTTAAGACAAGAAATGCTACAGCTAACTAATTTTTGATATTAGTTTGACAGGTGTATACTTTATCCTAATAAGACAAAGGCAGTGTTTTCAAGAATGTTTTTCTTGATGGTGGTTCTTTGAGCCTAACTCTCCGATCTCCTTGTAGGTCAAGGACATCTTCATTTTCACATGGCCCTTTGCTGTGGGATAACTAAGGTGTCTGCTGACAGGATCAGGCACTTTCAGGTCACTGGAGCATTGGGAATGTTCTGGTATCAGGGAAGCTAGTTCTTCTGCAACCTGTCCCTCATCTGTTCTGAATATATCAAGGGAGTATTTCAAGGAAATAACAAGGAAAGTTAAGGTGACTTCTAGAGCTTTATGAAGATTGGTATGCCGTATCTCTAGCCTTTATAGCAGAAAAGAAAACTGTAACACTAAACAGAGCTTGCCATGTTCAAAACTTGAATCAGCTGTGATACAAGACAGATTCTTTAACAAGGAAACTTACGATCTTTTCTTTGCTTAAAATACATACCTGTCTATTTTGACTCTTCCCTTTCCTCTGATTTTTTTTTCCAGTTACTTTAACTTGAAAAATAAGTTGCTGCATCTGATCCAATGCTTTTAATATTATTAATTACAAAAYAAATGTAGTAGTTGATATACTCAGATATTATGTGATAAGGCATGATTGTCTGGTCTTGTATTTTTCATTTGATTTCAGCCTGTATGACTGCTTTGAGTTCCAAAGCCTAATCAAAATTTTATGATTTTACAAATTCTRCAAAACTTTTACCATTTTACAATTTTTCACTTTGAATATGGTGACTAAATGACTTGTCCTAATAAACACAGTAGTTGGATCAGGAGCTGCTAAGCTGGTGGTTCAGTTAAAAGTCAGGTTATGCCAAATATTAACTAGAAGCAGTGAAATCTCAGGAAAGTAAAATGAATCTATGTACTTAAACATTCCTTGGTTCTAACAAACTGATTGAAGCTGTGATTCTGTATGTTAACGTGAAGTTGCATACTACAGTATCAGGCAGAAGTACTGGTTTATTTGTTGCTCTTTCTTATACAACACAAATTTCGATGTGAAGTTCCTTATTGTTGTAGTTACTGAAATCTGACTTCTTGCTTATATGTAAATTAAGAAACAAGACCTTTATTTACACAGCTTGAATTGCTGTTATGCGTAGTATTACTTTTAAATTTCTCCGAAGAATACCAGGCATCTCAATAAAACCAAACCTCTGCTGCAATTCTCAAAGACTGTTAATCATTAATTATTTTTCTTTTTGTGAAAAGGGGAATGTTTTCATAAGTCACCTGCTTTAAATGAAAAGGTGAATACTGGTTTTCTGTCAATTTACTGGTACACTACAAATCTTCTATTGCAGAATTTTCCTTAATATTTTAGACAGTTTATAATATGCTGTTAACTTGAACTATGCGTCTGTCTGCTTCAGTCATTTCTTCACCCTCTGTAGAATCAAGAAGTTATTTTAGCTGTCTGGTTAATCTTTGCACAGATAGGACTTTCAGATCATTGGAGACTGAAGCACTGTGGTGTACAGGTTATTGATAACTCTGTGATGTTTCCTGTCTTTTAAGCTACTTCTTTAAGTTGGAGAACATAGTTTGAGGAGTTCTACTTTTAAATCGTATTGGAGTTAAGTTGGAATTTGAAAGATTAAAYGTGAGATTTCATTTGCGTACGGAGCTTGACAAATATTGCCAACTGTGATACTCTCTTTTTTTGCATTTAAGTGGAGCCTAAGGCAGCTGACTTCTTGTGGCTTTGTGGAAGGGCGGTGAGTTTTGGTCTGTTGGTGCTTGAGTTGATTTTATACAATGACTGGAAGCCTGTATTTATAGCATTTCCTTAAGTGTACCTTCATTGGTCCCGTTGTACAGGTTAACTTTTAGTTAACTATTTTCACAGAACGTATTTGTTCTAGAAATGCTATGGCTGATGCTTATTACTCTAGTACCAGTTACGTTTTAATTCTTCACRTTGGAAGAAGATTACAAACTGCACATGGAAAATTTTTTTTTTTTTAAATTGAATTGATTCCTTAAAGGAATTTCTTGATGTTTTTACAACATTTCTGTTGAGCTAATATGGTCTCCACTGACCTCTGCTTGAGATGCAACAGTTTTGCAAAACTGACTAAGAATTTGCAGTTGGTCACTCAGATAAAGAACAGAAGTAGTGGGTGTCTGTAAAAAGTGCTTTCAGTAACTTGTCCCACACTTGCAGGTAAACAACACAAAGAGGTTGAGGAAAATAGCTAATTTACAAGTTGAGTCAATCTCYAAACACCCTGAGAGTTTTCTTACATTACCTATCCTGGTTTCTTTGGCTTATAAAAAAGCAATTGAAACAGATGATAGCCCTTGTCGAAAGCTGAATGAAGATACCTTTCAGCTCTTTCAACAGGTGAAATAAGTCTTAAGGACTGTAGCATCCTTGCTCTTCAGACCTCTTTCAGGGAACATCATCTGGTTTATGAACGAGGTATGGCAGGATTCCTGTGAAAAGCCATGTGTTTGCTTATTTTTTATTTTTGTAAACACATAATTTTTCATATGTAAATGTGGTGAAATGAGGTGGGCAGCTTTGATTTTTTTTTTTTTTTTTTTTTTTTTTTTTTTTTTTTTTTTTTTTTTTTTCTCTTTTTTTTTTTTTTTTTTCCTTTCTTTTTTTGAATCTTCTTTTTTTCACTAATAAATTTCACTTTAAAATCCTGATAAAATCAAATTTATAATGTAGAAACTCCAGACTTAATGATGTGTTTGTGTGGGAGCTCCACTTTTGGGCTTGGCTTGCATCTCTCACGCAAACTTTTCTGCAGAGCTGTACCCTTGACCTAATGAAGTAACTAATGTCAACGTGTTAGTAGCCAGCCAGCCACCAAAGGATTGAACCACATCCTTGGTTAGAGGTTTTCACAAATATTTTTCAGGAATATTACTATTCAGAAATGTATKACACTGCCAGGTTCTTCAGGGGAGGTTTTGCCTTAGGTGCTTTAGATGCTTCTGACTGCTTGGAAACCTTTTTGTTTATTTTTGCACTCTTTTGTTTTGTCTTTGCCTCTCCAAGGTCAGGATGCTCTCTGGGGCAGTCTATACTGTCCGCATACCAGCAGGTGGAGCATTGGTAACRTAAGACAGACTTCTGACTCCCTCCAGCATTTAGGAAAAGTGATTGCCATGTAAGTCCTGCTCGGTTGATTTCCGTGGAGGTGGAGTCTGCTGACTGGGTTCGGCATAGATGTCTCTGGGAACAGCTCCATGTTAACATGCAGTGTTAACAAAAAATGCTGAAGGACAGTTTTCAGACTTGCAGTTGGGGTGAACTTTGATGCAGAGAGTAAAAGGCAACTTGGTGTTCCTCTGCTGTGGGTTGTTTGTTTTTTTTTTTTCTCCAGCTGTCAGTTTCCTGTTGCAAGGCATGGAAGTATTGAAGCTACATCTAAATGGTTATAAAGTTGATACTACCTTTAAGGGAGCATGATTTTGCCAAATTCATTTTTTTGTTGTTGTTTACTGTGTCTTTATGAGATATACAGCTCGTTCACAGTACTGTTCCCCACTCAAAATGTTGATGCCAGATGTCTTAAGTGTTGCTATCTTTTTCTTGTTCTGGGGTGTGGGGGTAGGGAAAGGTTCCTGTTGTGGTTAAACAATTCACCTGTATTGATTTAACACTATATTGCCACCAAAACAGGCAGTCCTGCCCTATACAGTACCTTCTTCCTGTTGGTGCCAAGAATTGTACTGCCATCCAGCAGCTGCGATCAGCTACCTGGTGTAGCAGAAAACTGATCGTTTTTTTTCTCTCCCCCCCCCGGATTAGTTTGCAGCTAATATAGTGGTTGTCCAAGTAACTTGCATGATGAAATTAAATTCCTGTAACAGTGGAGGAAGCAGGAATCCCTCAGCTGGAAGACAGAGAGAGCAGGACTACTCTTCTGCCACAGTGCTCTTACCACGTTCAATTTAAACCATCCTGAAAGTGCACCAGTAGTCAGGCTCTGTGGTGTGAGTATTCTCTTCATGTTTTTGGAATGGTCATTGTGCAACAGCCTCCCTCATTAAGATAATTATAAAGCAATACTAAATTGCACTAAATGATGTTCTTATTGCGCAGTTGTTTTCTATTTGAGGTGTGACAAAGATCTCGGCTGCATGTAGTTATTGCATTCATGCATTATTCTATTTTGCAGGCATGCATAAAATTTAAGTGTTCAGGTTCTGTGACTTAAAATGCAGCTAATAAAAATTGCTTCAGGATTAACTTTGGAATGACTGTGCATTATCTCCTCCAGAATGCTTATTGCTGTAGGCTGGATAATGGCATTCTTTGCTGCTGATCCTGTTTTTCCCCCTAAGAAATAGACTATTTTTTTTGGTTGGTTGGTTTCAGAGAGGAAGATGATGAATCCTAAATAATTTTCTTTGAGAGCGTACTTTGCCAAGACTGAATGTAGGAATAATTTGTAGCAGATCCTACGAGTTTTTTTTAAATCCTGCTCAGAGCAGGGCTCTCCAAATAGTAGAAGTAGCTCTGACTGGATAGCATTTGGCAATGCACGTTTAGGATATGTCTTGACATTGTGAACATTGATGTGAACCCCAGAATGGACCTGTAAATTTCCAACTTTTCTAAAAAAATTTGCTGCCAAATGAAGCTGCATTGGGATGTTATTGTAATTCATATTGCTGAATTATCTAATGGCTTAAAGCTTCAGAAAGGCTTTCCTGCTGTATGTGCTTCTCCTGCCACTTACTTTACTTTGGCACTCAGTGGACATCTTGCTAAACTGATGCACAACAGTTGAAAGGTCATGTAGTGAACTACATTCATGTTTTAATTGGGATCTGGAATGCAATGTTGATATGACTGTTCTGATGGTCCCCAATTACTGTTCTGCAGTTCTTGTGGAACATGCAAATTGACTTCTTTTGGATGAAACAAAAGGGAAAGGTGTGCTTCTGGACTTGGCTAATGCATGTGGTTTAAGGCTATTTAGACCATAGGTAGGACTAGAGCTATTCTGAAGTGAGATCCCCTGGAATATATGTAGTTTGAATATTGTCTTCAGCACAAATGGTTTTGTTTTGCGTATCTCCTGCTCTTGCAGTACACTACCCACTAATGTGGGCATAGGGGTTTTTTTTTTTAGATTAATAAATTGGTTAGTTCACCAAAAGGTTTGAAAAACACCAGTCAATGCAAGGAAGAGAGAGTTCATTTTAGCTACTAGTCTTACTGATTAAATTGAGTACCTTTCATTCTTATTTTGAAACTCGGTGACAGCATGAGATAATTCAAGGTTCACTGGACCAAAAGTACCCAAAAAGCAGGATTATAATGTCAGGTGAATGACCTAGGTTTCCCCTTCACCAAGCTGTTTTGTCTGTTGCACTGAATTGTTGCTTAATCTGTGTGGTCCTAGGAGTGAGTTGTAGGAACCAGTCCTTCTACTCCTTAGTTACTCCCAAACTGTTTGTTTACTGTAATTAATTCTGATTATCACTAAAGATCTGTATTTGTAGTGTCACAAAAGAACAGTTTGGGTCATACTGTCCATCTTCTGTATTTAGTTTATTATGATTTGAAAAGCTGTATTTAATATTGGGAGGAAACAAAATTGAGACTTGCTAGGGAAAAATAGAGACTTAAAATCTGTAGTCTATCCTTAAATGTAAGCCATCCTTGTGTATTGCTTAAGAGTGACGTTTTAAAAATTTCACGTTCAAAATTATGTCTTGTTGGAAACATTCTACTGCCTTTTTCAAATTTGAGGAGCTTCTACAAGCAAGCTAAGTGAAAATATCTTTCATATTGCCTGTTCTTAAAGATACTGGCATAAAATTATAATCCTGAAGGGTTTTTTCTGGAAGAACATTATSAGTAATCTACAAAGGAGACCACGGGATAGTGTTTGGCAGGATATTTAAATTCAGTAGGCTTAGGTCTGCAATTTCTCTGTGTTTTATTTTTTAAAATATTTGGCACCAGCTGCTTAAAATAGTTTTAACATTAAATATTTGTGATTCCAGGACTGTTGGAGCTGCTAGCACTGTAGTCTATTGGTAACACCTGGCTATTTATAGGAAAGTCTGTACTGATGTCATCTATGGATAATTCTTTTTCCAAAGACTTACTGACTTCATCGTGTCTGAGGATAATTATATAAACAAGGCTATAGTTGCAAAAGCATATCACAGGAATTAATGAGATCCTGGAGYTGCAAGTATAATGGTCAGAAGAGACTTCTGGAGGTCTCTGGTCCAACCACTTGTTCAAAGCAGGGCTCTAACTAGCAATTGGTGGGGTCAGCCATGGCTTTGTCCGATGAAGCCGTGAAAACCCCCAAGGACAGAGAATCCACTGCCTCTCTGGGAAGCCTGTTCCTGGGCTTCACCACCCTCCTAGTGAAAAAGTTTGTCATCACGTCCAACCTGAATTTCCCATGCTGCCTTTTGYGGCCATTGCTCGCTCTTATCCTATCTGCCAGTGCTGAGAAAGCATTTGGCTTGACTGTCTTTATACCTCCCATCTTGGTAGCTGTAGACAGCTCTTAGGTGGTCCCTAGCCTTTTTTTCCAGAGAAAACAGGCCCATCTCCCTCAACCTCTCCCTGTGGGTGATGCCCTTGAGGCCCTTGACCACCTTGGTAGCCCAGGGCTGGACCCTCCTTGGTTCCTCAGCATCCTCCTTGAAGTGGGGGTCCTCACCTGAGCACCCGGTGTCTGCAGAGTGGCCTTGCCAGTGGCAGGCAGAGAAGGGATAACATCCTTTACTTGCACTCCTCTCTGCGGTTTGCCTTCTCTGCAGTGAGACGTTGGCTCCCGTTTCAGCTGGCTTCTGCCCCAGTACCTGGGCCCTTTCCAGGAGGGCTGTTCCTCAGCCAGCTCTCCCCAGCCAGTGCTGATGCATGGGRTTCTTCTGCCCTGGGTGCAGAGCTTTGCGCTTTCCTTCTTGAACCCGATGAGGTTTCTTTTGGCCCCGTCCTTGGGTTTATCATGGTCTCTCTCTGTTGGTAGAAGCGCTGCCATTCACTGTGTCAGCCCCCTCTTCTTCTCTGCCCCCCTCCACTATCACCTGCCAGTTTGCTGAGGGTGCACTCTGCAGCGTCTTCCTGGTTGCTGATGAGTGTGTTTGGAGCCCTGTGTTGGCCCCCGKGGTCCTCCCTTGCCAGCTTGCAGCTGGACGTTCAGCCGTTGGTTGCAGCCGCGTGAGCCAGAGATCCAGCCAGTTTTCCAGCTCAGCTTCCCTTCTGTTTGTTGAGCTCGGGCTTCCTCAGCTCCCAGGTGAGACTGCGGTGGGAGACTGTTGGAAGCCATACTGAAGTCAAAGTATGTTACATGCGCCATTCAACTTTCATCAAAGTAGCCCCCCAGCTCTTCATCTGAGGTTGGTTGTGTACATTCTGCCTTTGATAAATCTTTAACTGTTCATGATTATCTTTTTGTCCACATCTTTAAAAATTAATTCCAAATGGATGTGTTCCATGTGCCTTCCAGAAGTTGGTGGTACTCTGTACCTCCTCTTTTGACTTTTAGACATGGGTTTGGTGGGTTTTGTGCTTGTCAGGAACCTTCTGTGAATGCCGTGACACTTTTTTCTAGATGATACTGGTAATTCTGTATAGAATACAGCAAAAGAAGACTAATGCATTTGATAGTTGGTAAGCAAAATTTTTAACAGTCAGTATGAAAATCAAAGATTATTTTCACGACTTTAGAAAAATTTCCTGCTAAAATTCACTTCTGTCTTCTCCAAAAAAATTGAGTGCCTCTTCTTATTATAGTCCAATAACTAAATGTTAAATGTTAAATTGCTCCAAGTAGGGAAACATGACTCAAATTCATCAGGTATACTCCTGGCRTATTTACAGATTGGGAAAGTCTATTTTAATTCTTGTTGCATTACAAATTATTGAAGGAGGTGGCTTGATTCTAGAGGAAACAGTGTTTGAGAGAGAAGCTGTGAAAGTAGTAATTTTCTAAGTATATTTGTCATATCCTATGTAAGATTGATTTGAGAATATGGAGTRATGTTTTCAAAATGAACTGTTTTTTCAGTGCATTATGTCTGTTTCCCATTACTGTCAGTAAATCCTGACAATTATTTTCTGAAAAGAACTTGGTGAAATCTACATTTTAAATGGAGATAATCATTCTGAGAGTAGTTGAAAGGTGTTTTGTATTTTTTTTTTTTGTTGTATGGTTTTTGTTTTGTTTTTGAGATTGTTGATCCTGAAGTGGATGCCATGACTGCATGCTGTTCTTGTGTGGACTGTTTCCTTTGTGGAAGCAGGCTGTATATGTGTACTTAAAAGAATGGGTCTCTTGGGTATTGCAAAACAAATAATTAACTTTTTTCTTAACTTGTGCACAAGGACAAAGATGCTGTGTAAAACCAAGCGCCATGCACTTATCTGATGTTCGTGACTTGCATACTTGTTGGGTTGAGCTTATTTTCTTTGAAGTAATTAAAAAAAAAAAAATTGTATATGCTCTGGGAGCAAGGTTAGGATTGATACTGGTGTACAGATCACTTCTCAGTCTGATATCCTTCAGGATTTAATTGCAATAGAGGAGCTGAGCTCACTTTATACAGCAGGGGAAATATGTTGTTGCAACACTGTACTTTCACCAAGGTCTACAGGCTGCAGTAACAATCTCCAGGCTCTGCTTACCGAAATGGTGAGAATACCAGGATTTGTCATATTTGCAACTATAATCGTTTGCAAGGATTGGAATATGTTCAGACAGGATTACCCTTAAAATGGGAACATTTGTCTTGTATTGCCTGTAGATCTCTTGGTGTCCTGGCCCTTACCAGCTTCTCCAGCAATCTAGTAATATGGTGTAGACTTAATTGTTGGACTGCTGATGTTAGCAGACTATCCAAATGTGTCCTTGTTCAGCAAAGGTAAGCAAAGGGACTTTGCAGTATGAATGTCTCCTTGCAATTCTCAACTTGTTTCCATCACAGTGTTACAGAGAACTATTGTTGGCAGCTGATATCACCAGAGAATTATAATTGCAAATGTGAGTGAAAAGTCATTAAGTGAAGGAGTGTGCTAAACATGTCATTGATTTGAGTCTACTACACCAGACTCAACTGATATCCACTAAAAAAAAAAAAAAAAAAAAAAAACAAAAACCAAAAAAACCCCCCAAACAAAACCAAACCTACAACCAAAAAAACCCCCAAAACCAACAACAAAAAAAACCCAACAAAAAACCCTAGCCTAACATATATATAGCTTTTTCGGTCTTGATCTTTTTAGGGAGGTTTTTTCATTCATGCTTGGCCATATTTGAGTCGGCAGGCATGGAGGGCTTCAACACTTTAGGAAACTTGCTACTGGAAATAGTAAAGACTGAATTATTTGTATTTAGATTATTTTTTATGGGTACTGATACTACTGCAAAGAACATCTATTAAATGCATTTTTTGTTTATATTTCTTGTCAAGTGTTAGGGTTGTTTTTTGCCCTCCTGCTTGTCTTCCACTCTCTTAAAAAGARAGTCATCAGATCAGTTATTGTATATTCAGTAGTGTGAACTTTCTTTGTATTTTCCAGATTTGAGGATCTTCTGAGTCTTATACTTAAAGATGCCTTTAAAAAGAAAGAGCTCATTTTCTACAGACAGCTTTGTCATCTTGGACCAGAGATATTGGTTACCTTGCAAGAAGAAAAGGCAGACTATGGGCCCAAATTAGGAATTGGAAGACTCTTCAGGATAACATGGAGACATGTCATGTAGAGGTAGCTGCAAAATATTTAAAGTGATTTGTTTTAATAGTTTCTAATTAAGTATCTGTTTAATCTGGGGTAGATTCTTGGAATCTACTTTCAGGGTAGCTCTTTACCAGGAATGAGGCAAAAATTCCTTTCCTGTAAGAGGGACCAAAAGAGAAAAGTAAATAGCTGAAACTATTAAATTAGAACTGTACTGTGGATAGCAATATTGAGTTATATGTTAAACCCATTGAGTTTGTATAGTCAAAATTTCTTGATAAATCTGAAGAAGGAATACATTTATGGGAACATAAGGAAAGGGATTAAATCTTTATGTGAAATCTGGCCTAATACGTTCAGAGTATTCACGTTTCTCCTAAGTTTGTAGTTCTAGTTGTTCAGGTTTCTCTTACGGTCAATGCACTGCAATGTAGCTATCCTGGTAGAAAAGTTTAAAAACTAAAAAAGCGAAAATAGCAGTGYGTGTTGCTATATATCATATAGCAATATAAACTGCTGAATGTCTGTGCTCTTAGGAAAATAAATGCAAGTAAGGGTGCTAATATTCCTTCTTCCTTTTTCTGTTCTTGATTGCAGGTTAACCTGTTGGTTGGGATTTTTATGAGGGTAATTCATGGTAATAAGTTTAGTGTGGTAGATGGATTTTTGTTTTTTTTAGTTCATTTTAAAGCAAAATGATCTTGGATTAGCCACTTCCTGCCCCTTGTGGTGACTGTGGAGATGACAGATTACTGCAGAACTTCCCAAGTTGCCTGAAATAAAGGCTTAATTTTGCTGAATAACTTCTTGGGTTTATTATTCCACCTGATGGAGAGCCAAGATGGTATCCTGTGAATAAACATGTGGTTTCTTCAGGCTGAGCTGTGTTGCTTAGCCGGAGGAATACAAGACTCTGGKGGTGGGGTGGGGGGATGTCTAATTGCTGCCATCGTTCTTAGCCATAGCAGACTAAATGTATTATTTTGTTCTAACTTTGTTCAGACTCAGATGTGGGGCAACTGGGCAGAGGCCCTTTTGAATCTGAACTTTATTTTGGCTCACATCATCATCCTTTTTCTGTASTTTGTCCTCCTTAGAGCGCCTTCTGTCAGATAAGAATATTGTTTTACAACACAGACTTCTAGGTGTTTGTTTTTCTGAAATATTTATATATGGCATATGCATCCAGCCCTCACTTAAATTCTGTCTCAGCTATGTTAGTGACATTGTACTTTCATGCTTTCCCATACATTTTTAAAATATCAAGACACTTTTTTTGTTCTTTCTTTACAATTGGGAATGTTAGATTCAATCTCTTTCATTGTTTTAGAATTCATGACCCAATTTAAAAAAAATCCCTCTACCTCCTTGTACCAAAATTGCTAGTTGTACTGCATATGTGTTAGTGATCAAAAGAAGCAGAGTGTGTGCTTTCCTGAAAATACACAGGAAATGCAGTGTTAAGACTACTTATGTATGCTTCCTACTTCATCATAATTTGTCATGCATTAACAACTTCTGGTGCTACAGTGAACTCTCTGTGGGTGTTAGAAGCTCACTACAACATACAATCAATTTCAAGGCAGTAACACACATCTGAATCACTGCATGACATAAGTGCTATTGGAGATGATGTGATTTGGATTACGTACGAGCTGCAAGCCACGGTTCTTAAAATGCAATGCTGATTCAGACACACTGTTTGACCCAGGGCAAATAGCTTAATTTATTCCTTGTGATCCCTGAAAAAGTGGAATAAAAATGCTTGTGAACTATAAGGCTAGTTAAAAATGTATAAAAATGGTGAGAATTTAATCATTTAATACTTCGGAGTTGGATAAATTTTTTTGAGCACTTAGTTTAGAAGTAAACTGTCTAGTGAAAAGAAGTTGTTCTCCCCTCCCTGACGCCCACCAAAGAAAGAAAACTAAAAAAAAACAAACAAAAAAAAACAAACAAAAAACAAAACAAAACAAAAAAAGAGACTTCCAATATAAAATCTGTTCTGGCTACTTAACTATAGTGTCAGAGGAATGGGTTTGTATTTAAAGAGTTTGGTATAATTACATTACTATAAAGTAAAAAGGGAAAGAATCTATTAAAAACAAATGTTTAGATTATATTAATTTTTTTGCATAGATTTATACTTAGGAGGAGTTTGTGGGGGAAGGAGAAAAGAGCATATTGAGAGCATATCAATTCATGTAGCATTAGTCTTTAAACAGACTATACTATAGTATACTATAGAATTTTAAAATCCAGATTTAACTACTAGGAAATTAGTGAATGCTGGCTGTTGACTTCCATTGTGAAGTTCTTCCTACTGTTTTTTGAATTTGTGTGCAGTTCAAGAATCCCTTTTATATTTAGGATTTAATGTTTAATTCTCAAGTCTGTTCTGGTCGATATGCATGACACTAAAAACACCTCACAGCAAAAGTGAGCATCTGTCTCYCTCTGTCAGTTCTAGTCACTTTTTTGCTTGCATCAGGCATCTGTGGCTAAACGGCTATGACTGATAGATGGGCTGATTGACAAGACCTTGACTCCAAAACACTCAACACGAGCATGCACACACAGACTCCTTTGATTCCGTTTACATTTAACTATTTCTGTGTGACAACTGAGGCTTCAAATTCAGTGAATTATAGTGGTCATGCTGGTTGTAGAGTGAGGATGTCTTAAGATGTGGGGAGAAGAGAAGGAAGAAGCTCTCTTTGGCTGCTTGCCTCCTCGCCCTCTCCCTTTCTCCTTCCTCCCCTCCTTCCTCCTATCTTGTTGAACTCTTTGCTCAAGGTGCTCGCATAAGGTGCAGTAAAAGTTCAGTCTGACTGGTAAAATACTACTTGAGGCTTGGGAAAATTGCAGTAAATCTCTGTGGCCTGCATGACTTTGATTTGGAAATTGTGAATGAACACAAACTTTAGGTATCATAATGGTGTCCCTTATTTAGTATCAAACCTTTTTTGTTATTCCGGGAGCTGGAAAACAGTTCCTAGGCAGGAGATCATACATTGCTGTTGGAAAATAACAAATAAGTAAATTTCCTGTGTCAGAAGGACTTTAGTCTTAAAGATTTGCATCATTCTGTATGTTCTCTACGTGTGGAGTTAGGAGGGGATTTCACATGTCAAAGAATGATATCTTTATTGCTGTTCTTAACAAAAACAGTTAAAGGCATTAACAGAAGCCAGCAGTCAATATTCTTCGGTTTCTGATGACAGTCAGATAAATCCTGTTTGTTTTCAGTGCTTTTAAGCTTTATGAAAATGAGAGGGCAGTGCCTTTAATGAAAGCTGGAGTATACTGTCTACTTATATTTGTTTAAAAAAAGAAAGTGTTTGGGAGAATAGCTGAAGATGCTTTGTAATAAATATACAGCTTCAATTTTGATTGAGCTTTTATAGAAGTTGTACCTTTCAAGGATGTAGTTGTACAAAGTGATCTGTAATGCCACTACCTTTTTTTAACACCACATTTGGAAATGAAAATTTCAACTCCTTTTATACAAACATAATCACTTTGTAAGATGCTGTGTAAGTATTTGTGGTTGACAGTGAGTTTGATAAAGCAAGAGACTTCATTGTCATGTATATTGGCTATTTTATGATGATTTACATGTTAAAACAAAAGGAGGTTGTGGGGAGTTTGTTCTCTTTGGGCAGGTGACATTGCAGTAACCTTCATTATTCCTTAAGAAGTAAGCAGTATAAGAAATGGTTCATTGCAACTTAATGCTCAGCAGCCTAATTAGTCAAATACCATGTGCTTACCTCTGCATGAAATAGCCTATTTCTTTCCAATGTAAAATAGGAATTTTTAGTTTTGGAACAGCCTGAAGAGGCCTTTGTTGCAAATGACCACTGGCTTTTTAACTATTTATTCTCAAAAATAATGAAGGTCAGCATGGTATCCATAGTGACTGCATGCAGCTTCCTCGTTAATCTTGGCATACTGCTGTAATAACAAAATTCACTTATTAYTAACAAGTTTTCATGTTTCAGGAGGAAACCTTTATTTGAAATCTGGATGTGATTGGGTTTCTGTAACTGAGAAATCTTAAATATTGTATTTTTTCTTCACTTTTAAACTCCTTGTCATAGTTTCTTTTTTTATGAGTTGCTGTGGAGGCCTAAACAGAACCCCCCAGAACAAACAACCTTAAATTGCTGAAGTCTACATATAATCTGGCAGTAGAAAACTTTTTACTCGCAAAATTCTTTTCTTTCTGAAGGGATAAAGGCTGCTAAATGGGAGTATATCAATCTGCTTTCAGCTCTGTTAGTAAAAGGAAGACATTCCAGTATAAACTACAAAATGAAGGCATATAAGTATTATGTGAATGTGATCAAGCCAGAATTATATGGTTAAAAAAAAAAAAAATCTGCTGATAGCAGTTTCAGACACTCCATGGCCATCACAAAGAAGGTGGAAGCTTTAGCAACAGCAGGAGCGCCACAAGAGTGCTTTGAATTTTGACTTTTGGATGACTTCTATGCACAACAGTGTGGAATCGGAGCGTTAGGAGAATATGCAACAACTAACTCAGTGCAATGCACTTAATTTAAACCAAAGTAACTTATTATTTCCTCTTTAAGTGTTATGCATTGTAAATATTAATTTTTAATATTATAAAGATTCTTTTAACTTAGAGGAAATTGTTGCAGAACAGAATGCAGTCTTATGGGAGTTTTGATAGTAACTTGTTGAAGATGGAAAGTAAAATGGTTCCATCCTGAGGCTGTTACTGTTTTCCCTCCCACCCTGTCCCTCTCCTTTAATGCTTACCCTAAGATAATTGGTTTGGGGGTTGTTTGGGGGTTTTTTTGTGTGTGTGTATTTTTTGTTTTTTGTTTTTTTTTTTTTTTTTTTTTTTTTTTTTTTTTATTGGTTGTAATAGAACTTTAAACTGATCAGGTAGGATTCTGACACTGAAAGTAAATGTTTTCAGAATTCTGTCAAGTTTCTGTTTCTGATATTTTCTTCATTATGAAGATGGCTTGTTTTGCTACTGTCTTTAATTTTGCATATAGCTTTATTTAAAAATATAAATAATTATGAAAGGATAGCTATCTGCAAAATTCATAGGATGTTTGAAGTGGAAGTCCATTTATTTTTGAGAGCTCCAGGAATGAGGGTATAGGGAAGTAAAGTTAAGGGATCTTTAAAAAAAATAATAATCTATTTTATTTATATATATTTTAAATGTATAAATAAAATATATATAAATAAAATAAAAATAAATACATTTGAACCTAAAGAGGTCTTAAAATGTATATTAAAAATTGAGAATTTGTATTCTAATACGTTGCATTTAGAAACTTTGTTAATGTAATGTAAGTCGAGAATCTAGAACTGTATTTTTGTTACTGAATGTGAAAATAAGGTTTTCTTCAGAATTAGCTGAACAGTAATTGGTTGGAATGTTATAGAAGCATGTCTTACATCTTTTCTTTTTTATTTCCCCTYCTCTAAAGGTGACCGGCTGCTTTGTACTGTTAGACAGTTGCAGTGATGTGTAGTAGTCTGTTGCTGTAAACATCCCCGACTGGAAGCTGTACCAGTTCTAGCTTTCAGTCAGATGTTTGCTGCACCTGGCTATTCTTGGACAACACCAGAAGGAAAAGCTGTCATAAATACATATGTGCGCATATATGTCTCTTAACACTGTTTCTATAGACACAGTTGAATTGCCTTCAAATGAATTAACCTGATTGTTGTTAATATTCTTGAAATCTAGTCTGAAATGGAGACACAAAGCTGTTGCATATGTATCACTCAAAACAGAGTTCTTTGCTGCTTTGTGGTATGAGCTACGGAATTAGGCTTCACTGGAACATAACGGCAAGTGGTGGTTAATTTCTTGTACAACTATCCATAAACCAGACTTGCTTTATGAACTCTCTGTTTTAGCAGCTTCTGTTACTTACAACTCTTAGGAAAAATTATTATAAATGCTGTCAAATACTTAGCAGGCATTTTATCTGATGTGCCTTGCTTTTTGTTGTGGKTTTTTTTTTTCTGAAATTCCATGTCCTGAGTCTCCTTATGAGTGGGTGGTGCTCTTATTGTTTGTAAGCTGGATATAACCCAAGGCCAAAATAAAGGTTAAAAAAATATGACACAGGATGTATTTTTGTGCTAACAATGCATAGCGTATACACTTGTTTGTGGTATGGTGGTGTGGTTTAACCCCAGCTGGCAACTAAGCACCACCCAGCCACTTGGTCACTCCCCCCAAAGYGGGATGGGGGAGAGAATTGGAAGAGTAAAAGTGAGAAAACTCGTGGGTTGAGATAAAGACAGTTTAATAAATAAAGCAAAAGCCACGCACGCAAGCAAAGCAAAACAAGGAATTCATTCACTCCTTCCCATCGGCAGGCAGGTGTTCAGCCATCTCCAGGAAAGCAGGGCTCCATCACGCCTAACGGTGACTTGGGAAGACAAACGCCATCACTTCAAACATCCCCCCCCCCCCTCCCTTCCTCTCCCCCCCCCTTTTTTTCTCACCATGACGCCATATGGTATGGAATATCCCTTTGGTCAGTTGGGGTCAGCTGTCCCAGCTGTGTCCCCTCCCAACTTCTTGTGCACCCCCAGCCTACTCRCTGGTGGGGTGGBGTGAGAGGCAGAAAAGGCCTTGACTCTGTGTAAGCACTGCTCAGCARTAAYGAAAACATCCCTGTGTTATCAACACTGTTCTCAGCACAAATCCAAAACATAGCCCCATACTAGCTACTGTGAAGAAAATTAACTCTACCCCAGCCAAAACCAGCACAGACGGTCATCTTGGTTTGTGCTACCCCCCCACCATGGCACTATAAAGGCTTATTTTTCATGTAAATAACAGCTTTTGAAAGTACTTCTTCAGAATTAACTCCTCACTGATTGAGTTCCAAAATGACCTAAAGCAATCATGCCAACAGGAACAGCTATCTGCAAAAAAGCTTCAGCGCTTTCCACTTTTCTCGGAGTGGGATCTGCACATGCTGTTTCCTGGATCTTGTCTGGGATTTCTTTTCTCTTTTGTTTCTCTCTAGTCTTCTATTTTTAAAGGAATGGCCTATGCAAGTAACTGCTGCTGCTGCTAAGACAGAAAATATTCTTGCGGTATTTTAGCTTTCCATTCTTCCCGCTCCCAAAATGTTATCTTTTTATTCCCTAACACTTAAAAGAAAAGCTGTTTAATTTATTTGATAGTATAGTAAACCTAGGTATTATTTGTTCAACTTTGCTATAGTGATTCTGTAAAAGAAGATKATGTCCAAAGACACAAGTACTTAGAAAAGTGAAAGATTTCTCTTTAATTTATCAGAATTAAAACTACTAGGATTTCTTAGTCCTGGGAAAGCTAGACTAATAAGCATTAGAAAGGTAATGATTTTCAAGCAGGTAGTGAATGACCAAACGTGAACAAAGGGCAGCCATTCTTCTTCTGCGACAGTCCCATGACTATAACTATTTTATTTCTGTTCCTGGGTGTTCTGTCTGGTGATGTAGGAAGACGTGCGGTGATAGAAGGTACTAAACTTATTTATTGATCCAATTCACTGCTAGCACCTCTACAAAGATTTGTTTTTAAAGCAACTTGCACACTTAATATTTTAAAAAACCCTGATTTTAATTGAGATTGTATTATCTGTTTGGCTTGATAATTCATGTAGGTATATTTATAAAAAGGACTTTGAAGCAGAATCTACAGATCTTGATTTCTTTAAAAAAAAAAAAAAAAAAAAGGTGCTGGTAGTTGTTTTCCAAGCTTTCTTTGCTGTAAATACTTAGCATTTCCTAGTTCTCTATAGTATTTGGACTTGGAAGAAAGGAAGCGTTCTTTGTTATCAAACTTCTCTGAATGATCAAAGTAAACATGTTATCTCATAATTAATCTAGTAGACATTTTGGTTAGTGCTGTCTTAGCCTTTCCACATGCCAGATATCAACAGTGCTGCTTTTTTTTTTTTTATACGCTTAGTTCACGTGCAGTTTGTCAGTCCAGTCTTGTGGAATTTTACTTACGCGTACATTTATATTGTACTAGTATTTAATACATGTACTTAGAGCTGTCATGTCTTCACATGAAAACAAATTGAAGTGGCTTGTAACTGCAGGAAATAAATAAATTAAAAAAAACCACACTGCATTTTTGTTTGAAGTTTTTTTGCCAAGTGTTTGAAATACAAGGATCTCCCTTTTCTATACCTGAAATACAAAGTACTGACCATCTTAACATGTCTCAAACATGGCTGTTGTTTGCAACTGAAGAAGGTGGGGTCTCTTAAAGTGTTGTCCAAATGCGTATTTACGCCGTGATTCCAGGTGAGCTCGCAGTACTGGGATTGCTGGGAAGGGATGATGGGAATTTGGCATGCTAGCTGTGCAGTTCTGCTGGTGGGGAGGAGGAGTTGAAGCAACTGTTGCAGAATTAGGCAGCGCAGGGCCACAACTATAACAATGAATTTTGGGAATGGAAGAGGCAGATTGGATGTGTCAGCCTGGTGCTCAACAAGCAAGTTATCCCATCTTGTTAACCTGAGGCCTGTGACTATTGCTTATATTATAAGGAGTCACGGATCAGTTTCTGATGTTTTGCGGTGCACTAATTTCAAAGTGGAGGAAAATACCTGAATGAAAACCAGGCTGGTGGTCCAGAGGCCAGCAGTGAGATTGTGGACACACGGCTAGTAATTTTGGGTGGCTGTCATACGCTGTATATGCAGGTGCAATGTACAGCTACCTTTGGAGATGGAAGCTAGGGAGGAACACAAAGGTCCTCACTTGCTGAGCAAGTGGAGTGCCTGTGAAGACGTGTTTGGGGTCTGCATTAGTTGCCTGTGGTTTTTATGACCGCTTAAAAGCAATACATCAAAGTCCTCAGTGTCTTTAGACTGGCGTCCGTGAAGCACTGCCTTCCCTTGCTGTGAACTCGCAGCTGCGTTCAGCAGAGATGCTTGAGCTCATGTTTTTCTTCATACAAAGAACAACTGTTAAAACATTTGGAGGGCTTCCCCCTCTCCTCTATGTATGAAATAATCTGCGTCTGTGGTTCCTTCCCCCCAGTAAATCTGCAAAACACCTGTTGAGACAAGAGCTTTGAGAAGGCTGAGGCTTGGCCTCTTGGCTGATTGAGTTTATTGAAGTATTCTTTTCCTGGACTGCTGAGATCTTGTTTGTTTTGAGACTGTAGACATTAAATTAAACATACCTGTAAAATCTAAGGTAAGATGTTGAGGCTAAAGAAATAGTGTCCTGCTCTCTTGCTGTTATAATGACTTGTATTTCTGAGTAGCTAAATCCATGTGGAAGAAAATAAGAATGAAAAAGATTGAAATAATAGGAGTACCTTGAAAAAGTTCTGGAGGAGGAACGGGAATTAGTTTAAGAAAGTACGAATAGGAAGATGTATAAATATAGCAACAAAAGCTGTACAATCTAGCACACTAAGGAAACTGTTAAAATGTTCAACACCACAAAGGTTTATTTTTGCATGAACAGTTTGAGATGGACATCTTTGAGGACTGTTACCCAGTTTGTACCACCCCATTAATCTCCCATTTATATTTTGGTGTTGAGTTTCAGTTTTGAAAATTAATTGAATTTGAGATTTCTAGAAGGTGTCTACTCTGAGCATCAAGGGCCTTGACAGGTAAGTACAACAGAATGCTGATCTCCACGGGCTGTGAGAAACTTTTCTCCTGTTCTCCTTCTTGTACCTCTACAGGATCAGGGACTGTACATGTGTGTTACCGTGTTCTGATATTTAGAAGATTAAATGTTAAAAATAAGTGTTCCGACTTCATAATGTTAGTAAGGCTTAATAAGCGTTGCACGTGCCTGATGAGTTGCGCAAATTGTAGCTCACACGATGTATTGAAGTATGTCTGTGCAGATTCAGTTTGGATATCTTGAAAGCTGTATTTATATTGTTAAGCTAATTTTTAGTTCCTGTAAACATCCTACACTCAGCTATAACAAGTGGTAGGGCTGGGGGGTGGATGTTTACTTCAACTGACTTGGAAAGGCAGCTTTCCTCAATGATCAAGTGACATATTGGCAAGAACGGAATACTATTTTTCAGTAGTATTCAAATAAGCTTATTGTATTGTAAATAGTCTAGTTTCTGTGGAAGTAGTATGTATTTCTATAAATGTCTTAATACTCAAATTACGATCTATATTGGCATATGTGTTTATTGTGAAGCAGTCTTTAACTGATGAAATCTGTATCTTTTTCTAATTGCAAATAAACTGTGATAATATATCTTTGCTTGAAAAGTAACTTCTGATACCCTGATGATAGAGAAATAATCTAAAATCTTTGAATGTTCAGTTCTCAATTGCAGCAGTGATTTATTACTTGCTCATTGTTAAAGGAGGAATAGATATATCGGGTAATGCTAAAAAAAAAMCCCAAACCAACAGATCATTAAAGTAGCAAAACTACTAAGATTTAACCATTTCTGTTGCCCTTTATATCTAACAAAATGAGAAACATCTCATTTTGATGGGGAAAATTGGGATRGGAGAGCAAGGAAGGAGACGAGCATCTTTCGCTTTCCATGTAACTCTTCTTACATCGTGTCTTATCTCCTGGAATCCCATTCCTACTAGTGATGGATGCGTTGTTAAATGAAGTATGGCTCCAGCATTTGGAGAATATGAAGTACCAAATTTAACTGTTCAAAAAGAACTCAAATATTTTTATTAAAATGGAAGAATGAAGGACATGGGATTCATCATCATTGTGAAGCATAGCCTGGTTTCTTGAGGATCATTTTTACAATTTTGTATCCCCATGAATATTTGAAAGGCTCAGACTCTGAGATGTAACATATTTCTTACTTCTAAGGCAAATACATTATCAAGAGAATTTTTCTGCATTTAAATTCACATACATGAGCACCTTTTTGTTACAGTTAAGCGTTTTGCCGTGCCTTTTTTTTTTTTTTTTGCTTTCAAACTAAAAGGTCTTTTTAACTTGCAGAAGTCCTTGTGGGCAGGTTTTATGTAATATATGGCACTGCAAGCAATTGCATGCAAGAAAATGCATCAAATTCTGTATTTATGCAGAATTCTAGTGTGTGAACACTGCAGTACAACCATGTATTTACTGTGTGTACGTGTCTATGTATATAAAAAGTTCTAGTGGATTTTGATTTAGTGCATCTGTATAATGCATTGACTTTTCCAGTTGGGGTGAACTAAGGAAGTATGAGGGATGTGAGCTGTCCTGCTTGAGAGAGATCATGTAGTTTAAAACAGCTTACCTCCAGAAAAGAATCTGCATGTCTTTCTATTCTGTTCCCCAAAGTTAGATGCCTCATGGCATCCTTAACTATGTCTGAGAGAACTTCACTCGAGGTTGCTGGTGTATCTCTTCTCTCCATTCTGAAAAAGCATCCTACTGTGAGTTGCCATGCTCTGGGAATGTCAGATTTTGACAGCAGGACAGAAGCACAGAGAAGGCGGTGAGAGGCGAGAASGATGTACCTGTGAAGCTGTAACGTGTTGCGGCTTTGCTGTTGTGCGTTATGTGGTGATTAAAGTTGACGCATGCTCTTGACCTATTTCACTAATGATTTCTACCCTTGCTCATGTAAAGGGGCACGCAGCGTGTACGCATCTCTGTATTACGTCACTGAGAGTGCAGTGAGAAGCGCTTGCTGTTCTTTCTCAGTCTGGATCAGTTCCCTCGCTTGGTGTATTCTGCGGCGCCACGTGCCGACGTAGCCATGGGATAGTGCAGTGACAAAAAAAAAAAAAAAAGGGTTTGATGGCAAGAAAGACTCCTCAAATCAACATTACCGCCAACCAAAAAGTGTAAAGATTCATCTTTTCAGCAAGTGCCTCTATCTGGAACTAATTGGTAGCGTGGATAGTGAATAAACAGTCTGAGCAGATGTGGGTGTGTATTTGGTGTTTCAGCAGKTTTGTTTTAAATGCATTTGAGATCTAGAATTCATATTGCAGAAATATAAATATGACCAAAACTAGAGTCTTACTGCTTTTTTATTATAGAAAGAACAGTTGTGACTGCTTTTGATGGGACACTTAAAAATTAAGTAGGAGTAAAATGTTAAAATTAGTAAAAACAAAGAGCCTATTGAAGCTTGAAATTTAATTAACACATTTTGAATATTTGGGGTTTGCAGTAGTTTGAGTTCTATAGTGGTTTCAGGTTTAGGGGGTTGAATTTTGTTTAGCTACTCCTTGGATAAATGGGCAGTGAGTAGGTTATAATGATACTCTCGTAAACAATTTCAAGTAGTTTGGCTCCTCCTAAGGGAAGGAAAAGTGTCAGGACCAGTATCACGAGATGAAATTTCTAAAGGTAAGCCAAACTGTTGGGGTTTTTTTGTTGKTTTTTTTAGTGAGGATTTGATAGGAGAATGAGTGTTGTGCCTGTGTGCATCCTTCCATGTGCTTGGCTGCACATGCAGGTGTTGTAAAAGTGTAAGCTGCTAACTTGTTCTACTTTCTGTGAAAGTCTTAATTTGAGAATTAAATACACTAATTCTCATACTGTTTCTCCTCAGCCGTATTCATTGGGTAATGTTTGTCGTTCTAGTTTGTGCTAAAGTAAAACAAAAAGTTAAACTTCTAACCTAGAATATGTGTTCAAAGATTCCAAGTGTAAAATAACACTGCAGAATTTGAAGCTCTGTGTTAAATCACCTAGTTCACTTTTTTTTCCATTGTGTTGGTGCTTTTTAAACAGCTAAGTCACAATCCCATGGCGCCAGTGACGGCGTAAAACAAAATTGGATAAATAGTTGGGAAAAGGATACAGTGTGCATGATTTAGAAGAGTGTTTGGAAGTTTTACATAGATATTGCGGCAACGGTAAGTCACTTAACATTAGTCAAAAATTAAATTTCTCTTGAAAAACACATAGGCACAGTTGATGGGTTTTTATGGCAATTTTCAAAAATATGCATTTACTCTTCTGTTTCATTCCTCCTGTTTTTGTCTTATGCTAAAAATCCGAGTGCTTATTTAAATAAAAGTACATTGATACCCACCTTTCTTGCCTGTTGTGGTGTTCACTAAGATTGTTCTTCCCGTAATTCAGTGCACGCCCTCTTCACCAGCTATGCCAGTTCTAACCAGCTTAGTTCACGTTTTATAGGGGTTCTGTGTGTGTGGTCAATAAGGGCATAGTTAAAACCACTTAAAACTTCCACATAATACTCGTGAATCACTATTGAATCCACATGATTCTGTAGTAGTTGAGTATGAGTAGTAAGAGTCTTAACGCTGATGCTGAAGTCTCTTCAGACAGTTCAGGAAAGCTCGAAGTTGTTTGGGGTTTTTTTTTTTCCCCCCTCTGTTAAGGAATAGCGGACTCTAACGTCTGCATCGTTAAAAGAGAGGAAAGCCTAACCTGTGAAACCATGCATGGGCCCTGTAAGCAGAATGAAGGAAAAGTAGTTTATGTCACTCTGGATCATCTGTTGTCTGATAACATCGCTTTCTTAGTAGAGAAATAACTTCCTGTAAACAATATGGCTTTATCCATCTTAAAAATCTGCAGTTTAATAAAGTGGAAAATTATTTTTCCAAACTTACGCAAGCTTTATCTTTGACAGGAAAAAAGGGAGGTGGCAGGGATGAAAGATGCCTTGTGAACTGAACTCTGTTTATTTATGGTTACGGAAAACATGCTGAAAACATATACGTTAAGTGCATAGCTTAATGCATTTTTTTTTTTTATAAACACACTTCCCCAAATATTAATAAATTAGTTGAACTATCTACTAACTAGTAGAAAACGTGATATATTAATAATCTTTTGTGGAGATGTTTCACACTTAAAGTAAATCATAAGCTAGCAAATCTCTCCTTAACCTGGTTTCCAATTTAGTATTAGTAGTCAACAGAAATGTTATAGCTGAGTGTGATTTCATGAAAGAAGATCTCTTTTGTGCCCGCTACACGTGAAGTCTTGTCTTTCCTATTAAACTGCTGTAGCTATCTTAGGTTGCTTCCTTCCTCCTACCTGCATCGGAGACATAACATATACCCAGTATTTCCACTTTCGCAGCTACTCTGGTTCTCCAGGCATAGGCACTGCTCGGTTGCATCACCTGCCAAGGGTTTTACTGGTCTAGCTGTGTCGGCTGGAGACACAAATTTCATACAGTCACCTTCAGAGAAGCGTTAATGAAACCTTTCTTCTGCTATTAAACAAAGAAACACCCTCTACCCCTTCTTGCGTAGATTAGTCTTGTAAAAAAGCTGGTGTCATGGGATAGAGGCAGGAAAACAAGAAGCAAAGTGGATCTTATCGGGAGGAGGAATCTTCATGAGGAGGGGGAAAAAAGGTACTTTAACAGAGAGTTTTCAGGTCAGAGGCACTGGTGTGTGCATGGTGTTGGTGCTAGAGGCTAAGGCCAAGAGAACATCTGTTGGCTTCTGCTTCGAGACCCCAGATTAAGTGAAAGCTGCAGGTATGGCTGAGATAGATACAAACTCTGAAAAATCATTTCATAACTTTTCTTTGAAAAGCTGAAAAAGGAAAAAAAACATCAAAAAATGGCTATCTTAACGGAAGTAACCTGTTCTCTTTCAGAGAATTGAGGTATTTTCCTTTGTATCTTAAATTTACTGCTGCTTCTCATTTTCATTTGCTAAAGCTGATTAAAAAACAAAGAACACCACAAAAAACCCAACCCAAACCAAACCAAAAAAACCCAAACCTATCATTTTTAAATGTGTAGAGACGTGTTTTCTAGAAAAGTTACTTCCAAATAAGAAACCTAGGGAAGGGAAGGAGAAGCGCTAAAATTCAGAAATAAATTTTTTTAGAAAATTGTATACACAGTATCAGTTTCAATTCAGAGGACACTTGCACAGTTTGAGATTTTTCAGTCAACTGTTTAACTCTTTGAGTAGTTTTTAAATGACTACTATATGCTAATAACAGAAGCCTTACTTTGAACAAACAGTTTCATACAGGACTGTTTGCCACTGAATCTMTGTAGTTAGACCATATCATTTAGAAGTTCTAATGATAAATCCTTAAAATGCTAGATTTGCATTAGAGATGACTAAATTTTTATGCTCATTTTGATGCATGTTAATAAACTTCAACTCTTTAAGAATAAAATAGGTTGTTTATAATTCCAATCAAGGAGCATTCAGAAGATGCTTATTTTTGGTTAATATACCTGCTCCGTATTTTCAATAATGTGAGAAATCCTTGTTTTCTACAAGGGAGTTATGCATAAGTGGGATTTATACTTATTAGTATATTATGTATGTAAACAAAGCTGTTGAAGCCAGTTTAAGCTCCAGGGAGAGCAGGATTGGACTTCTGTTTTTGTCTTAACTTCTTGGGATGACATTAAAATGCAGAGACGTCTTTCGTTTTGCTGACTTTTGCCATATAAACTTTCTTTTCCGTTCTCAATGCCCAAATACCACAGTATGTGCAACGTGTGCTGCTGGAGAGTAAGCGGGTGGCAGTATGATAAGAACATTTTCCATTATTTTACTTGTACATTGTGCTTTATCTTGAACTTTGGGTCCAAAAATGGCTCCAGATTAATTTCATATGCATTTATGCCAGAACACGTGAAAGTGTTTTAAGCTAAATGGAAACAAGACACTCGTTTTCTCATGTGGAGTTCATCAGGAACAGCTAGGGTTTCTTAACTACTAGAATATATGCTTTCAAATGCTGCGACTGATGTTCATGTTCTTGCATTATTTGTTTACTTGAAATGAGCCAAATTTTTCAAACTCCGCTTCATGTTCTGCTGCTTGGTATTGAATTTCTGGAAGTGTGGACTGGTTAGTTGTTGAGTTGCAGGGGAGTGATGGTGTCACTAGTCCATCGCATCTGTTTGACCTGTTCTGGGCGTTGTTAACCTCTTGCCTTCACAACTCCCGTCGGACTTGGGGGGAAGCTTCTGTGCAGAACCAAGCCTATCAATACCTGTTACCTCTTCAGCAGGGGCGATAATGCTTGCATTCAACTGCAGGATGCTTGCCTGTATTGTAAAATACATTGTATTTTAAAGACATGTTTCAATTCAAACTGCAACGTTGAAGAGAAACTTCCACTTCAAGGACCTGATGACATTWACCTAAGAAAATAACATTACTTACTGAAGAATCTGTCAAGTAGTCCAGGCTCCTACAGAGTTTTGGGTCCAAAATTTAAATTCTAATGATGAGGCATATGTCCCCCTACCCCAAATTATTTTGATACAATTAATATAAATGCTATTTAAAGCAAGGTTACTTAAATGAAGGAGCTGATTATTGAAAGGTGTCTTCCTTCCTCCGCTCCTGTGGCAGGATGTTCTCGCAGTGTCGTAGGGTCCTACCAGGCTTGTGTTGTGTTTGTCTCGGTTCGTACAGAACAAAAAAGTCTGAAGCTTCACCCACTTGTATTGAGACATTCCGGTTCCCATGTGCTGTCCAGAGTGTTGCTGGTGCTCAGGAATATACTGGCTGGCTGGCTGATCAGAACAAAGAACTGCTTTGACAAAACCATCACTAATTTCCCTTCTTGAAGATCGCCCCTGTAGCCACAAGGGCTAGTTATTTTCTAATGAACAATTAGAACGTTTTAGTATGGTCCTAATCACAAAATGGTGTTCCCCACAGCTTGAGATTACTGTGCAGTGAATTTACGTGCAGGAATTTAGTATTACTATTTCTGTAATAAAGTTTTATGTACTCCCATAAAGACTGATTATAAAGCCTGCAGTATTAAGTCATGTTCTCACATGCACGTATAGATCTGTCCATCTATCTGTACGGGGAACGTTGGCACGTCACTACCTCCATTCTGGTTTTCCTTTTTCTGAAGCTTGTGGTCCCTACTGGGTATACCTGAGTGTCAGAAAATGAGAATTACTAGGCTTATGAATTTTTTGGTGATGTTGCGGTGATGTAGGTTTTTCTAATTGGACCCTGTCCATTTTTTTCCAGGAATAAAAACACTTCGGCACTTACATTGTTAGGAACAGATGTTTTGGGACTTTCTAGATTGCCATGTTTAAAAGACACCGAAAGCAAATAGAAGAACATGTTTATGACAAACTTATATTTATTTTGTGGAGTGTGGTATTGGTCCTTGAATTTTTTTTCTTAATCCACTCACAAAATTAAGGTTCAGAGCTTTGTCCAAACTTAGAAATTGTAGAGCGCTCCGGTTGGTTCCTTTCAGACAAAAGGAAATGCAGAGTTCCTTTAATTGCAATAAAGGAATTCTTCGTCTTTCACTCCTACTTGTCTCCTCAGAAGTAAAGGAAGAGTTCTCCCTCCCAAGGAAGGAGAATAGGGAAGCAAGTGCCAGTAAGGCAAAATCAGAGATAGTGTCTTTGGTGGCCTTAGTCTGAGAATACAGGAAAGGGAGGAGCGAATCCTCCAAGTTTAGCAAAGACAGAGGCATGAAGGACCTTTTTTTGCCAGAGTCTCCAGAGTACCAACCTTATTTGTAGACACTAAGCAGAAGCAGGGATTATCCAGTGAAGCAGGTTCACTGGATAATGTTCACAAGGATCCAGAAGTGTTCACAAGGATCTCTCTCCTTTTTTGTTTGTTTTATAAGAGGTGACTTTTTGCTTGGTAGTTAAATTTGTTAGACGCACCTGTCTGAATGCAGGTTTGAAGAGTTGCTGTGGCCTAACAAGGGTTATTGTAAGACTGCCTTGATCTCTAAGGGTCGTAAGAGACCAACTGGCAGCTAACACCAAGGCCAACTTGTAACCCACTGCAACAAAGAACTCCAGCGACAGGAGACAAAACTTGATAAGGGAGCAGGGGGTGGACATCCCCTGAGCCTGTCTGAGGAATGTCTCAAACACTCACAAGCCTGAGGGATGCTGAAGCCCAGGAAGGCTCCTCTGTAGAGAGTTAATTGGGTCTGGCCTTGGGAGAAGAAATACGATGACACCATAAGTCGGCCAAATAAGGGAGTATCCAGATAAGTGTTAAGAAAACAAGAACTACTGATAAAACCAGAGAAACAACTACTTGAAGTGAGTGAACTATCCTAATTAGCATACTAAAAAACCCACCCACCAGCAGAAAAGCCCCCTACCCAACAAAGCCCCTTCCCCACTGAATATGYGCAGTAAAAAGAAAGGACACTGTGACTGTAAGTGAAGACGAGACATTTTAGAACCAATAGAAGCAAACTACGAAACTGCCCCCGTAGCAGAGGGGCAGTTTGAGGTGAACGGCGGGCATAAAGGGGGAAGGCAAGTGCCTAGGGGGGGAGTCTTCTCTCTTTCGACTTCTGATCTGGGGACTTGGGACTCATTTCGGGAACTTTTGAAGGAGCGCTCCTGCGGACCAGAGACCCCCGTCGGCTGGACCAGCGCTGGAACCTGGACCGGTGATCTCTTCCTCTCTCTTTCTTTCTCTCGCTCCCTCCTTCTCTCTTTCTTTTATTCTTTTACCTTTTCCTAGTAAGTAACGCAAGGCATAAACTCCCACAGCAGTGGTGAGCAAYGGGCTTTTCTGGTACCCAATTATTTCATAAACTCCCACATCAGTGGCGAACGACAAGTTTTTCTGTTATCCAATTATTTACCAATGAGCCTAGCTATAGAGTAAAAGTCTTTGCTTATGTACAGACCTTAAGTGTCGTTTCACCTTAATCCATACCGAGGGAATTTGCGAATCTGAGTCACCTCTCCCGCACAGGCGGGACGTGACAAGGGTTGAGTAAGTTCAGGCTCCCTTTGCTTAGGTCTAGTACCAGGAACAGGTACGTAATTTTTCACCGATTTAAACAGAGCCTGTTCTTCACTCTGAGCTGTAAACATGCGGAGTGGGGAATATTGTGCTGTTTTGTGTTTTAAGGAATTTGCATTGTCAGGGTTAGTTGCAGCTAGGGATATTTCACAAAGGTATCTTCTAGCGGGTTCACAAGATGGCATTTTCTTAGGTGTGGAAAGATACCAGGCAAGTCTTACAGATGATACTGTCCGAGGAAAGAGGATTCACCAAATCCTCTAATTCGGAGAACGCTTCTGTGAAGGTTCTTAATTGATATTATGAAGATAAACCGTGCATCTCTGATAACTAAATTGTCATAACAAACATGACATAGGACAGAGCCTGATCTCAGGGGTTTCTGGACATGTGGCGATCAGTCTTCATATTTTATGTAGAATAGGAAAACTTCACAGAGCGTAAGAATCCAAACTTTCTGAGATTATGAGTAAAAAAAAAAAAATCTCAAAAATATGAAAGTGAATCGGGTGAGAATATCCCACTTACAAATGATTTTCTAATTCTCAAGGACTATAAAGTAATTAGGTGCTTAAGTAGCCCTGAAAATAGTATTTCCCAAAGTCAGCATGCTACGTGAACATTTTATCTTCTGCTACTTGAAGGTTTGCCAATATGTGGTGTTCTTACGAGTTCTGTCACAGAGATATAACAAAATATTAAGCGAAAGGAAGTATTCTGAGTACTGTTTTATCACTCTTGGTTTTACGTACATTAGAGGTATGCTATGACACAGACCTACTTAACTGACTGGTAAATATGGGAATGCGGGGAAACTTGCTCCTAATTTATTCTCAATGTTACGAGAACACTTTAACATTTTATAAGGATTTTAAGTGCTTTGTAGGAATAGTTTAAATTGCACCCTTAGTAACTTTAATCCTGAGAATTCTTTTTGCTAGTTAAACTTTTGTTGGCTGGCAATACTTAAACACAGAGTGGGTAGGGAGAGAACAAGTAATGTCTCTTTACTGTAAAATGGAATAAAACTTCATTTCTTCAAGATATCTAAGAACCAGTACTTGACCATACTATAAACTGATTTTTCTGAAGCAAAAATGGGATCTAATTTTACTGAAATATATTTAATATAAGTAGACTAAAAAGAAAAAGTATCAGAGTGGTAGATTTTGTTTGCCCATTTCTTTTAAACTAAGATAAAAAAAAAAAAAAAAAAAGGCCTACCCCCCCCCCCCAAAAAAAAAAAAAAAAAAAAAAAAAAAGAGCTTCATGCCCAAACTGGAACTCTATATTTATTTTCTAGTAAATCATGATGTGACAATATGAACAAGCAGCCCATCTGCATAATGTCATCTATTTACTGCCACTGCCCTGAGCACAGCTGCTGTTGGGAGTCGCTCCTTTTGAACATCTGTTAAAAATGAACTCATTACCCTTGGAAACCTTCATTAAAACTCTCTCTTTGTGTCAGATCTGATAATGTTGGGTTTTTCATCAGGGTTAGGTGCTGTTCTGAGACAGCTGCCTGCCGTACTGAGCAGTATACCATTTGACTCATATTTGTACGGATGTTGTCTCTCTAATGCCTTATTGTAAACACGGTGGGCTAAGGGCCTTTTCACTTTTTTATTTATATTCTTTCTGTTCTGCAGGAATTCTAACAGTGATGTTGCATCTCCCACTAGTAAATAGATTTACATCTATGTTTAGCTCTGGCTTCATCTCATTAGAAAACTTAGTGAGAACTAAGTTAAGAAGTTGTGAGGAATCTTTTCCACCTATGTTCTCTACGTTATGATTATATGCTTCTTGATCAACTAAATTGAGTGGTCTTCTGTAGGCTTTCGGTGAAGCACAGATTTCCCAGATTTCTAAACTTTTTGCTCCTTTCTGAACCTTTTGGAGTTTTTGCTACTGCACTTAAAAGTTCCTATTTTTAATAAGTGAATTCAGGCAATGGAAACTTTGGCCATTTCACATGTAAATATTTAAATAATCTTGGATGGTGTTTCATGGTAAGAGTAAGGTTTTGGATATAGTTTTTCATCTTCATTTTTTTAAGACTAGAAAAATCTATTGCATGTTGAACACTCAGAAATAATTTCCATCCAGATCTTCATCTTAAAACTTTTTTTCTATTTATTTTGACTGCTTAAAGAGCAAATTTAAGGTATTGTACCATAAAGACTGTATAGTGGTCTATAGTGGTAAGAAAAATCAAGGTCTAGTGAAGTTTTTTCTAGGGCTATGCTGAGAATAATGTTAGCTTATTACTACTTCAGCTGATGAAGCAGTAGTTAGTATTGTGGGATGCACAATGAAGTCTGCAATATCTTATTAAAGCCCCTTTTGGTGTAGAAGCATTTCAATTAAACCTCATACCTCTTTTTTTTTTTTTTTTTTTGATAAATACCTTTTTTTCTTTTACAAGCAGGCAAGTACATTCTATGCATCTGTGAACTGTTGTCTAAAGTTAGGAGGAGTTTATGCTTTTTGGTTTAGGGATAGAAAAGTTTCCTCCCATAAATAAGATGTAGGCTAAGACTTGAATCTGTCCAACATACAGGCTACATCTATACTGATAAATACACTTGCTCCAGGGAGTGATTCCTTCCCCCTGGCTCTTTTCCCACCACCACCCAAAAGGTTGCACCCACAGTGCTCAGCACTGTCCCCTCTAGACTGGCTGGATCTGCACTACATAGCATTTGACTTTGGATGGCCTCCATCACCTGTGTAGTGCCCCTGTCATAAGACAAATACATGGGTGTGTGTTCCCTCCTTTCTTTTTTGGAAGTGTCTGATACCAGGGGGTTGCGCTGCAGCTCATTGGAGTAGTGTTCTCAGGGCAGGAAACTGAGGTAGGTGTTGCATGCCTGGGGGGGGGATTCTGGTGCCCAAGGGTGCAATGGTAGCACTGCCTGGGTGGTGTTAGAGGACTCCAGGGCAGGAGGACCCCACTTGGTGGGCTAGTAGAAGGTGTTCCTGAAGCAAAATGGTCTTAAAGCTCAGGGACAACTGTTTTGGAAGGAACCAGTTCTGCACACTCCAAAAGAAAGCTCGGGGATGGATATAATCAATCTAAGAAGTTATTTAATGGCACGGACTTACTCATTCAATTCCTACTTTGCTCTAGTCTGTTTCTTGCTCTCCTTCCACTAACTGTGCATTCAGCCCCCTGTCTTGCCACCAGTATATCCTGGTTAGGTATGTCCATGGTTGTAGTCATCATCATACCTTAACGTGGAGGGATTGGGGAAGACACTCAGCTGCTTGCTGTTGCTCTCTGATACACCTCGGTGAATGAGGACAATACCTTCTGCAGACTCCACAGCCGTGTTACGGCTCTCTCCTGGACTACTGATGGCGCTGCTTCCCACCAGGAGTAGAGGAACAGGAGAATCTCTAGGGCATTACATGTATTTTGTGAGAAGTGACTGAGAAAGGTTGTCCAGGGATCTCTATGTGCTTGTAGATGGCAGAAAGAAAAGTTGAGTTTCTGCAGTTCCAAACTGATTGTTGGGGGAAGGAAGGAAGTGCGTGTCAGAGGGGCTAAGAAGTGGGTGGGAAAGGCAGACAAGATAGGACAGGGAGGGCTCCAGACCTTCAGCGCCAGGCTGGTAGCTTTTAGGTAGGCATCAGCTCTTTTTGGGGGGAAGGGGAGAGGGAGATACAGTGATATTTCAAGCCTTCCCCAAAGCTGCAGATGGCAGGCTTCAGTTTGCCCTTATGGACAAAAGATGACTCTGTGGGCTTCCCCAGTGATAGGGATGAGAAGCTTTCCTTGCCCCTCAGGAGTCAGGGAGAGGACTGAAACGCGTATTTCTGTGTGACAGTGGGCATGTGGACGTTTGTACTATGCCAAGCTCTGACCTTYCACTGACAGCTTCGGTACTGAAGCTCTTGCAGACACGGCCTGCATGCATGGGAACCACACRGTACGTGAAGGTTCTGCCGGTCCTCGGACAGATTTCCTCCAGTGTGTCCAGATGGGATATTGGAAAATCCTAGAGTACCAAACTTCCCTGAATTTTTGTTTGAGCTGCAGCATTTCTGCTAGAAAAATAGGTAAGTGAGGTCACACTAAACTAATGGCTTCCAATGCCTTGATCTCAGTGATAGCTCACATCTATTAATTAGATCTGATGGTTGTTTTTACAGCAAAACAGTAGGGCTGACTTGAGAGCATTTAATCAATCTGCAGTTGTTGTGACTGAAGGCCAGATTCTGACTCCATTAAATTCCATTACATCTGGGTGACTTCACTGATTTCTAAGGTATTTTCTTCTGGCTTTCATTAATATGAATGAGATTATAATCAGGCTTCAGTTATGGTTCAGAATATATCTGGAGATACTAAATATGAGCAAATGTAAACAGTCATGTAAAGCACGTGAAGTGTACACAATACATAAGTGGGTTTAATCATAAACAAGTTTTGCAAAATTGACAGCTGAGATATGACAGGGATGACTAATTTATTAGCATAGCTTCCCTGTACGAACATGAAAACTGAACTCGTGTATTTTTATTAGATGTTTAAGTAATGGTGTCTGTGTTAAAAAATAAACCCCAAAAAACCAAAACCCTTGACGTGATGTACTAACGAAAGTAGACTGAGCAGATGGTTTTTAGGGACTGTACTTCGCATATTATGCAACTGTGCTGTTCTTTCAGAGAAAGAGAAGTGAGGCAGAAAGAAATACAGCTAAACCTTTAACACTGAATTTTTCACTCATTGTTAAAATAAAATAGAAAATGACCTGAAGAACACTCCAAAAATAGGGGAAATATTCAGGTGTGCAAGCTACAAAACGTATTTTCTTTTACCTTCTGATTTGAGCAATTATCTCATTAGAGCACTGGAGTTAAAAACTTGAGTGTGTTTAATTTGTATCAGGAAGGAGGGGAAAAAAAAAAATCCTTCTTGGACCAGGAAAACCCTGGTAGCATGGCCAAGAGAACAATCCCAGATAGAACATACAGTTGCTTGGTTCTAAGATATTACATTGGTTCTAAGATATTACAGAATGAAACCTGAAGATACTAGCTTAAACTGAAGGAGTAATAAAAAAGGAAATTCAAACAGCTTACACCAATTAAGGAGTTTAACTGGAGCCTCTAGATGGAGTTTAGAGAAATGAAGTCATCTTCTCTTGCACGGACTTCCTGTAGACAATCCAATTCAGTGTTGTTATCGTTGCATTTTAGTAGCTGGAGTATTCAAAAGATGAGCAATATTTGTGATTTTAGGAAAATTGTAAAATTGTAAATTTTCCTTAAAACATTTTGTGGTGTAATCTCTAGACTACCTTGAAAATTCATCTGTAAGAGAGAYGGAGGGGTTTTGGTTAAAATATCCACAAACACTGTGCAGTGCATGTGTTTTCCTCCTTGTAAGGAGCAAAGAACGAATAGGTGGTGATAGAACTTCTTGCTAGTCAAGCAATATTACTCTGAAAAAGGACTTATTTACAGCTTTTCCCTTTTTAGGGATTTTTTTTCTGTCATCAATATTTACTATGTCGAAGAGTGAGGCTGTGATAATTGTGGAAGTTCCAATGTAATATGCAAAGACTAATGAGCAAATCAATGATATCGACACTGCACAAGTTAGATACCTTAACTTTTTTTACCTTGCTTCCTAAGTAGGCATGTGTTCCTTTAAAGTGTTGTTTAGGTGGTCACAGTAGTCTCATCAGTCTCCTTCTGCAGTCAGTGGGAAAGTCTGGATGCTTCTGAAGACCTCAAGAAGCTGTGGGCAGACAGGCTCCGAAGAATTTAGCTGCAGATTTTTTTCCATCTATTAGCATGCTTATCCATACAGAGCCAGGAGAGGAAAGTATGCCCGTGCCTCAGTCACTGCTGCTCAAAGTCCAGCATCTTGACTTCAAATGCTGGTGAAAGTGGGTTTGGAGTTGCCTGTGAGCTAAGAACACTGAAAGGTGCCATCTCTAACCCCCAAGAATGGGAAATTCTTTATTTAGTTACCATCTTATGTAAAAAATACAGTAAAAAGAATAGGGATAGTGAATGTTACACTTTTAGACTGCCTGAATTCTGTGGTGATTTTGTATGAGAAGGAGCACTGGTCTTCGATTTTAAAAACATTCAGTTGCATGTATTTGATAGACAACTGTCAGAGCTTATAACTAACAGTGGTATTTTCTATCACATTTTTATAACTAACAGTGGTATTTTTTACCAGAAAAGGAGATCTTTCAGTAAACAGAAGAAACAAACTACCTTTTATTTGCTTATAAGGAAATCCCCATTACTTTTCCTTTCTCCTTCTCTGGGTGAAAGCCCTAGGGATGCAGTAATGTTGCGTACTGTTTCWTGTCATTTTAAAACATTTTTACTAATGAAGCAGCGAGTACTGAACAAACTTACAGTCGCGTTAACCATTGAGCTTGATGGATAGATGAAGGCGTATCATGTTCTATTTAAGCTAACTGGGGGGAAAAAAAGCACCAGCATTAAATACAGTCTGATACATGCATTTTAGTAGCACAAATAAAGTGTACGTGGAAAAGAGAACGTGGGTAATTGGATGTCCATGTAAAATATATTTTTATATATACATATGTATTATTTAATTGGAGGAACTAGAATTATTTAGGTAGGTAGTGGCGGTGGTTCTCACTTTCCTAAGAGGGAACTTAAGGTATGAAGTATTTAATGACATGCTAATCTTGCAGAAAATTGATGAAGATTAAGAATAGAATAGTAGTCTGCTGGAGCCAAACATATGATGCAATGTCTAATCAAATCAAAATCATACAAATCACGTAGGAACTGTCAGATTTGTATAGTTTGCAGTTTGGGTATATCATGGTTGTCAAATTCCTACTCTAGAGTTAATAAATCAAAACCAGCATGACTGGTGCTGTTTTTCCTCTCTGCTCTASTATCCTATAAATAGCTTGCTGTTCAGTGAGAGCTGTGGCGACTTTCCCAGCAGGAATACGGTAACACTGATGTCTGTCTTCTACACCTGTCTTTGTGCCTTTTTCAATGCCACTGTCTCTTAGGGGTACTGAGAATGTGCTATTCGTACTACGAATTTACTTTTTCTRTTTGGTACATACATGTTTCCTCTTTCCCTGAATTACAGTAAAGGTGAAGAGAATGAAATCAGGGTGCTGTTTGGATGTTGTACTGTATTTTTTATACATCATCACAAATATAAATAATCTTCTATTTTAACAGTGTTACATTTTGAAAAGCTTCTGGCAAAGTTTGCTTTCTCACATGCATTTCTATCTCAGTCCAGCTGCATGGTGTTCATTTTGTACTAGACTGAAAAAACACATAATAACGTTTCTTCTTAACTTTCATTTTTTAAATATAATTTCTTGTCTCACAGGAGCCTGTGTAAGAAAGCAATCCCCAATCAAAAAAGTCCTTAAAAGAACAAGGAAAAACACCATTTAAGTCTGCACAGTGTTCCAGCTGTGCTGCTGTCTCCAGATAGTCTGACATCACCTAGCAAAGGAAAAACATGCTGTACAGTTGTAATAGGATTAAACAGTATAAACCTGCAAGCAGAAATGTGATTAATACGAGGTATTTCCAAGTCCTGCAGCGATTATATTGCTACACTGAGAAAACTAGAATCTGTTTATTTAGAAGCATTTTCAGTATGTATATATTTTTTTTCTGACGTTATTTATAATTGTTGCCTTTCTCTCAGGCCTGCAGGAGATAATTTTTAAATTAGCTGTGCAGTGTAATCAGTATCACTAGACTATACAATCCTGAGATGGCAAGAATTATGATAAGCCTCATACTAAGCTCTGGAGAAATTTGTAAATGTGCAGTTTGCACTGCCCCGTTTTTATTAGCATTTTCATTATAAAGTTGTTACTGGAAGCATAAAGTTAATGTTCTGTAACAAGAAAACAGCAATTATGCAGTCCTAAACACAGAACTCCACATTAAACATAGCAGATAAAAATACCAAGCAGATACAGTTACTCCAGACAGATACTGTGGGGAAAAAAAAAAAAAAAAAATGAAGCATTTACAGTAAAGCAATGACAACTTTTCTTTGTTAAGCATAAAACTAGTTGCAAAACAACCTCCCATAATTTCTGAGCATTGATCTCCTTTGCATTTTCAAGTAGGACTTCCAAAAGTGCACAGCATCAGCTTGAGTTGTTTTCCCTTTGAAATCAATGGRAAAATAAAAGTGAGGTAAAAAATATGTGCTGAATAGCTTTGAAAATTCCTCTTAAACCTGGGTAGCGGTGGACTGACTTTTGCCACACAGATGATCAAGCTGATGGAATAGGGACAAAGGGCAGGATTATTCACAAGAAGGTGAAGGTAAATTCACTTTAAGCACCTAATATTTTTGTTCAATATAGTGCTTTGAGCTTCTCTTTGGAGGAATCCATGTTTTTATTCAGATTTTTTAAAAATCGTAAATTATATACCTTATATACCCTAAATTATATATTTAAAATACTTTGAGAATGCTCTCCTTCATGTCCCCTCCCAGAATCTATCTTAAATGGACACTGTTGAATACCTCCACAGCTGTAAATATGGCTAGAGTTTTCCCTTAGTGGAAAAACAGTTTACAAAACCCAGGAAGAACTACTTAATTACTTAACAAACTTTAGTCTTTGCTCTCATTAAACAACGGTGCTTTTATTTTAAAAATAATGAAACATGTTCCCTACATGGTAATACATGTTTGCCCAGGTCTCTGAGTTTTACACTCAGACTGTCTCTGCAGTGTAAAATGAAAGCTGATAGTTGCACTGATTGGTTTAAAACCTGTTTAATTGACTAAAATTAAAGAAGAGATGTTATGGATCAATGAATGGTGATACAACTCCCATTCCCACTCTCTCCTGTCTGCTCAGTTGTCTCAGTGCAGTTGTCTGTGGGCTGGTTGAGAGAACTAATCCAGGTTACAAATAACTCTTTTAAAACAAGTTTTGTATGTAGATTGTTTTGCAAATTGAATATAGAATCATTTAGGTTGAAAAAGACCCTTAAGATCATCGAGTCCAAGCATTAACCTAGCACTGCCAAGTCCACCACTAAACCACGTCCCTAAGCACCATGTCTACACGTCTTTTAAAGACCTCCAGGGATGGTGACTCCACCACTTCCCTGGGCAGCCTGGTCCAGTGCTTGACAACCCTTTCCGTGACGAAACTTTTCCTAATGTCCAATCTAAACCTCCCCTGGTGCAACTTGAGGCTGTTTCTTCTCGTCTTACTGCTTGTTACCTGGGAGAAGAGACCGACCCCCACCTCGTTACAACCTCCTTTCAGGTAGTTGTAGAGAGCGATAAGGTCTCCCCTCAGCCTCCTCTTCTCCAGACTAAACAGTCCCAGTTCCCTCAGCCGCTCCTCGTAAGACTTGCTCTCCAGACCCTTCACCAGCTTCGTTGCCCTTCTCTGGACACGCTCCAGCACCTCAAYGTCCTTCTTGTAGGGAGGGGCCCAAAACTGAACACAGTATTSGAGGTGGGGCCTTGCCAGTGCCGAGTACAGGGGGACAATATAGAGCACTTGGCTGCACGGAGTTTAACAGGTATAGTTAGATAGCAATAAACTTACTGGCAAGGAGCACTGAACAGCCCAGGGGAAAAAAGAGTGGGAAGAGCATCGAACTGTTTTGTCACCAGGAAACTATTAACACCCTGCACTGAAGAAGTTAAGCCTGGAATGAAGTGTCCATATCTTACATGGCTAGACTTGTGACTGAGGAACTGCTATGTCCAATTTCAGGACTGTAAGGTGGGCGTTAATCCAGAGTATGTTCTGAGTGTAGTTTGAAAACTTGTTTCGGTGGCAATGCCGTTGGTTGTCGGGCTATTTGCAGGCTAGTGAGGGTCGCTGCCCACTTTCACTGCGTAGCTACTGAAACAGGTGTCATGGTGTAACTGCACGGGCCAAGCTCTGGCTAAATTTCTGTGACGTCTGTAATGGGTATTATGTCCTCAAAATGACCCCAAGGGAAGTCTAGAAATATGAACTGCAGTGACATGTGGGGAATGTAAAATACTAAAATTTATGGTATGGTACTATTGGCAAACTGGGAAATATTTTTGTAAAGATTTGTATTTTTGGTTCCAAGCATTCAGTTTTGGGGAAGAGGAAACTTTCACTCCAGCAATTAAAAAAAAAAAAAAAAAAAAAAAAAATTCTGGAAGTTGTTTTTTTTTTAAAGTTCAGCAGTAATAAAGATGCATCTCAAAGTGGGAACATGCAAAGGGACCTTCAAATAGTAAGTAGTAAATTAGTATTAACACATCAGCTTGAAAGAATAATTCTAACAAAGATCAGTTATGTTAAATTAAAATATTTTAACTACATGAAAGGATAACAACTTAGTTTATCACTGTTTTATTCTTTAAATAACATCCAATAAAATACTTCTTATCCCTAGAGAAAAGAATCATAGTTCCTGATGTGCTAATCAAAAGGGAAAAAAATGTATAAAAGTAGTTCTGTTCATAAGACTTTCTGAATTATCTGATTTAGATCGCAACTGTCCCATGCTGCAATGCCCTTTGTCATGACTGAAGTGGGAAAATCTTCACGTGAGTTTGTAAAGTGGTCTTATCTGTATTAAGAACGTACCCTCCATATTTRTCTAAAATTGCTTTTTGGTCAAACTGCTCTTCTTAAAAATATGAAACCGGAGAACAACACTATGAGTTCAGTGAGAATTTTGTACTTCCCAAAAAAATTGTTTGCAAGCAAGGGCAGTAAACTCATATGCAGTAAAGTGCATATGTGCCATAGGATTSCTTGTATTAGTAAAAAACCCCAACAGACGTTTTGGGTTGGTTTCTTCAATTCTACAGCAAGCGTACACAAAGTTGGTTTGAAGATTTTTTTTTACAGTATTTCTTACAGTATTTAGTTTGTCATATCTAGGAGTTCTGCACTTCTGTTAGAATGCTTTATGCATTCTATTTCATAAAATGCTAAAGGATTTTTGTCTTAAAAATACTGGTATTATGATAAAAATCAGTAAGGTTGCAAAGTCAAGCACTGGAAACTCATTAAGTGTCAAAGTCAAGACTGTCAGCATACGTCTGTTTTTATCCTCTTGCTGATATTGTTTGTTCCAGATCCTTAGGTCTGTGATCACATAATTTACTGTTTTCTCTCACAGGACTACTGCTTCATTTAGGCAATTAAATAGCACTTGGTTTGTGTCCTATGTAGAGCTTTGCATCCTCCCTGTGGCTTAATTAATTTTCCTGTGGGTACTTATGGGGCATTTTTATTGATTTGCTTCTTCAACAGAAACAGCTTTTTGCAAAATGCTTGTGGGGAAAAACGGCAAAGTGATGCACTGAAGGTTAGTTTCCCTAACTTTGTATGTTCAATTTAAGACATCTAGGATGAGGGGTTTTTAAAGCAATTATCACATTTAAGCACAGATGCTAAAAATTTCAGCTATAGAAATATATGATGCTTTTCAAAGCATACTGCGAGATACCATGGTGAGCAACCATAAAAGGAGGAAGACACAATTAATGAACACTGTTTCTGTATCATAAATGAACTCTTTGAGAAAAGTATTATTCTCCTGAAAAATCTATTCCTAATTTCCTCCTGTAAAACCTCATGTTTACTTCTCAGTATTTTCCAGCTTCTGTAACAAATGAGGCAGAGTCTTGTTTTACAGACAACCCCCTTTGCTATGTAGCCCTAATTCATGTCTAGGTCAGGTCCATCAACAATGCTAAATGAGTCAGAGATCCTGCACACAGGCAGTGTATGACTGTGATGTTAAAGATTCCCAGAAACAGCTTGTGCAAAACCAAATGGAAATGAAAGTTGTACAAGGTAGTACTAATTCGAACTTTTTATTGATTTTACTACTTTAATTCTGTGGGACCAGTCATATTGAACAGCTAAGCAAAGTGCACTTGGTTTCACACCTGTGAAAACACATTTTCAGTACTGTGAATAAAGCCAAGCCACGTAACTGGGAAAAGGAGGAGTTGGTATCTGCTGTGCCCTCAATCACAAAATCGTAGAATGGTTTGGGTTGAAGGGACCTTAAGGATCATCTAGTTCCAACCCCCCTGCCATGGGCAGGGACACCTTCCACTAGACCATGTTGCTCAAAGCCCCATCCAACCTGGCCTTGAACACTTCCAGGGATGGGGCATCCACAACTTCTCTGGGCAACCTGTTCCAGTGCCTCACCACCCTCATAGTGAAGAATTTCTTCCTTATATCAAATCTAAATCTACCTTCTTTCAGTTTAAAGCCATTACCCCTTGTCCTGTCACAACAGGCCCTGGTGGAAAGTCTCTCTCCAGCTTTCCTGTAGGCCCCCTTCAGGTCCTGGAAGGCTGCTAGAAGGTCTCCCCCGAGCCTCCTCTTCTCCAGGCTGAACAACCCCAACTCTCTCAGCCTTTCTTCACAGGAGAGGTGTTCCATCCCCCTTGTCATTTTTGTGGCCCTCCTCTGGACCCGATCCAACAGGTCCGTGTCTTTCTTGTGCTGAAGGTTCCAGAGCTGGACGCAGCACTCCAGGTGGGGTGTCACCAGAGCAGAGTAGAGGGGGAGAATCACCTCCCTCGACCTGCTGACCACGCTTCCTTGGATGCAGCCCAGGATACGGTTGGCCTTCTGGGCTGCAAGCGCACATTGCTGGGTCATGTTGAGCTTCTCATCAACCAACACCCCCAAGTCCTTCTCCTCAGGGCTGCTCTCAATCCATTCTCYRCCCAGCCTGTATTTGTGCKTGGGATTGCCCTGACCCATGTGCAGGACCTTGCACTTGGCCTTGTTGAACTTCATGAGGTTCGCACAGGCCCACCTCTCAAGCCTGTCAAGGTCCCTCTGGATGGCATCCCTTCCCTCAGGCATGTCAACTGCACCACACAGCTTGGTGTTGTCGGCAAACTTGCTGAGGGTGCACTCAGTCCCACTGTCCATGTCGCTGACAAATATGTTGAACAGCRCTGGTCCCAATACTGACCCCTGAGGAACGCCACTCATCACTGGTCTCTGCTTGGACATCGAGCTGTTGACCGCAACTATTTGAGTGTGACCATCCAGCCAATTCCTTATCCACCGAGTGGTCCATCCATAAAATCCATGTCTCTCCAATTTAGAGATAAGGATGTCGTGTGGGACAGTGTCAAATGCTTTGCACAAGTCCAGGTAGATGACATCAGTTGCTCTTCCCCTATCCTTATACTAATGCTGTAACCCCGTCATAGAAGGTCACCATATTTGTCAGGCACGATTTGCCCTTAGTGAAGCCATGTTGGCTGTCACCAATCACCTCCTTATTTTTCATGTGCCTTAGCATAGTTTCCAGGAGGATCTGTTCCATGATCTTGCCGGGCACAGAGGTGAGACTGACTGGCCTGTAGTYCCCCRGGTCTTCCTTTTTTCCCTTTTTAAAAATGGGGGTTATGTTTCCCCTTTCCCAGTCAGTGGGAACTTCACTGGACTGCCACGGCTTCTCAAATATGATGGGTAGTGGCTTAGCAACTTCATCCGCCAGTTCCCTCAGGACCCACGGATGCATCTCATCAGGTCCCATGGACTTGTGCACCTTCAGGTGCCTTAGATGGTCTCAAACCTGGTCTTCTCCTACAGTGGGCGGCTCTTCATTCTCCCAGTCCCCACCTTTGCCTTCTGCGGCTTGGGCGGTGAGGCTTGAGCACCTGCCAGTGAAGACCGAGGCAAAAAAGTCATTGAGTACCTCCACCTTCTCCATATCCTGGGTAACCAGGTCTCCCGTTTTGTTCTGGAGAGGGCCCACATTTTCCCTCGTCTCCCTTTTATCCCCAATGTACCTGTAGAATCTTTTCTTGTTGCCCTTGACGTCCCTTGCCAAATTTAATCCTGTCAGGGCTTTAGCTTTCCTAACCTGATCCCTGGCTGCTCGGACAATTTCTCTGCATTCCTCCCAGGCTACCTGTCCTTGCTTCCAYCYTCTGTAGGCTTCCTYTTTGTGTTTGAGTGTGTCCAGGAGCTCCTTGTTCATCCATGCAGGCCTCCTGGCATTTTTGCCTGACTTCCTCTTTTTTGGGATGCAATAAAGGCATCTACACTCTCTTCATGGATTCCAGTTCCAGAAGCAGGCTGAAGCCCTATGCAATACTTAACTTGCTCTATATGTGAACTTTGCATTCTCTAGCACTCTGTAGGGTTTTTCATTATTATTACACGAGAGTTTGTTAAGGGAAAGTCAACTGATATTGGCTCGACATGGAGGCTAGAACAAGGAACTACTCAGTGGACTGAAGGGAGGGAACTGGTAGCTGTATTTGATGAACACTTGTGCGTGCAGGAGCTTATCTGCGAGGGGTTAGACAGAAATTGGGGCGAGAGAGTAACTGCAGAAAGTACCTGGAAAGAGTCTTTTGAGGAAAATAGGAAAGATACACCTGCGAATGAAAAATGGGACTGGGAGCTGAAAGGTAGCAAAAGAGGTCAAACAAGGAGATATGCAGGAGAGACAGGGAATGCATGGGTAGAGAATGGACCTTGAATTTAGTCAATAAGGAAACTAGGACAGAATGAGATGAATAAACAGACCAGGATCTGATTCCCTCTTGAGATGAGGGAAGGAATGAGTGTATAGAGACCATACTGCCTTGAGGAGTCTGACTCAAGATTAATAAATACTGTTACTCCTTTGTTTTCAGAAGATACCACTGAAACTCCTTTGTATCTTGGCATCTTCTGTTACTGTTTACTTTGAGAGGGTGCTTACAATTGGTGATAGTTATCCTGTTAGCTGGATCAGCTGTTGTGTGTGTGGTGCATCTGAACTCATGCTGGTGATGAGTTATGTGGGTTTTAATATGACGGCACGTGGTGGAATTTCTGGAAGAACTTGAGGGTATTTTTGTTTAAGATGTGGAAATTGTGATTCAGAGTTGCAAAGACTTTGCTTTAATCTGTCTCTGTGACCTGGCCAGGCACTCCAGCAGTGATAGCTTTTCTCCTCCTCTTCTGACCTCCAACAGACAGAGCTCCCAGAACATTTTGACTAGGCTGGACACCAAAGCTCAGAGATTCCAGCTCTGATTTTTCGTCTTTGGTAAAGAACAAGCCTTTATTAATCACAGGCTTGTGATTGTGCAAAGCAGAACTGTATGAAATAACTATGTAAAAAGTAACAAACCACATGTCAAATTGATGCTCAACCAGTGTTTCTAACTATGTGAAAGATTCAGGACAAGTACTCTTCTTGGCAGCAGAATCCACCCTACTTGCTGTAGCGAGGCTTGGTGACTCAAGGACCAGAGAATGTTCTTTCAATGCCAAGGTAAGGGTGAATATTACTCATGTCCTGAGAAGAGCACAATCCCTTCCTTTCATGGGTGGCGAGTGCCTGAGCATGCATGTGCTTTCATCTTTATTGCTCCTAGTAGAAAATCCAGAACTGGTAGATACAGTAGTGAGCAAGCATGGGAAGAGGGGCAAAAAGGGGCACTAGAAGTAGGAGTCCAGAAGGTGAAGAGGGTGAGTCAAGGCAGCAAGCTAAAGACAAAGGCAGACTCCTAAATGTCGCTTCTCATCAGGTCAGAATATCCATGCATGAATCTGCTATAATGTTGCTCTGTCATTCAGATCAAACGAGACAAATTAAGTAGATTAGTGGAGAAGTATGACCACAGCCTCTGGAAAGGTCTGGTCTTCCTCCCCTTCCGCCTTGTATTTGGGTCCCTGACATAAATTCTAAATAACACGTTGCTGTATTAGCTGTCTCATGCAAGTCATTCTGAGCAAGAGGAATATTGGTGTGGTGAACATTGGTAGAGTACAGCTGCTCAGTCAAAGTCTTTCTGCTGGGGCCCAAGACTCAGTCTGGCTCTGGCCAAGCCCTCCTTGGCAGTAACCGTTCTCTGTCCTTTCATATCTGCATCTGCAGCAACTAATGTGGCAAAACTCAACAGAAGACTGTTCAATGCTGTGAGCAGTGTAACAGAACAGCATGTGACACCAGCTAGGAGAGGCGACTTTGTTTTACACACAAATGATTTCATTTCCTCACACTTGCCCTTTCATACGCGTAAGCACCAAGGATGTTTGTCCAGGTAGTCCGGCCAGAATTGCTTGTGGTGACACGGAGGCCAAGCGACGCAGGCCACTGAGTCCCCAGCGTGTCTCCCGATTGTTCCTCGATTGGCAAGCTTGGTGTTTGGATGTGTCTTTTGTGCTGTTTAGGAGCTGACAGTATTTTTCATCTTTTGCACGTTCATCTTGCCCCGCCCCATGAGTCATTGGCAACACTACTGATTTACTGTCTCATGTCCTCTCTGGGTGTTGTCTGCCCTCCGCTTTCCTGATCTGGGTGTCTTGAGGAGCTATGCGTAGACGTGCCATGGTATCAACGATCTGCTGAGCACACGCCCTTCTTCAGCTCCTTCTGCTTCCATTTGTACTGATCTTAACATTTCTGTTAGAACTATCTCCGCACTCCCACCCCTGCTAGATCCTTGACTGCTGCTTCCCATAGGTCCTGGTGAAGGCTAGAAAATAAAAATAAAGACGAAAATTGCAGACGCTAGCCCCCACCGTTTTTTGAGATGGGGTGGTGGTAGAGAGGCTGCTTCCACCACAGCAGGAAGATCACCAAGATTGCACTGGTAACGTTTCAGTGGAATACAGCAGAAATGGTCAGAAAATGCCCAAGTGATGGCAGAGATGGCTCAGTCCCAGCACTGTGGTGAACCAGATTTGGGGCTCAGGAGTCAGTATTTATGATGTGAACCATCATACAGATATTTTCTAGGTTGAAAACTGTTTTGTCGGACTAAGAAATATATAGGTTTTGTGGTCTTCTGCCTGGGGCTGAATTTTACTTGTCACAATGGGATATAAGCAGTGATGCTTAAAAAATATTTTTATAAGCTATTTCTCAGTTAATATGTATGCATTATTTCTCTTACAACAGGAAATTATTTAGGTTTATTACTGTAATTAATACTGAAATGAATTCTTGTTTTCACAATTTTTACTCTTTACACTTAATTGAGTACATCTGCAGTATGACAAAAACAGTAATATAATACTGTTAATGTTTAGGAAGGATAATGAGATTCTTACACAGTCATTTGTACTGAAATTAACTACAGTAACAGACATTATGGAATTCAACACTAAATTCATTAATATTGAATACATACAGCATTTATGACGATTTAAGAGTGAAAGCGATAAAACTGGTATTCAGTGGTTGTTAGTCTAGAAACAAAACAGAAAAGCAACAAAACAGAAAAAATGAGGCAGAAGTGGGTGTTTATGAGTATTCCAGCAGCACTAGTTGTGCTGCATCATGGAAGTACCCGTCTTCAAGCTCCTGTTAACAAAAAAACCTAAAGAAATAATACCCAAATTCATAACTTAGGAGCTGGATCAAAAAATCAGGGTGATTCACCAGACTGTTGATACACATTGATATATGGCTTGCTGAGGCAAATGTAAAACTTCTGAAGTGCACTCAGATAAAAATAAACTTGTAAAACTGTCATGGTCTGAAGGCATGAGGCTAAATATCCATCTGAACTACACATCACAAATGTTTGTTTATGGACTTGTTAATATGGTGGAAATCGTATTTTCCTCCAAACTTGTCCAATTATCTTCTAGTAAATTCGCGGATGTACCAGGCTCATTAAGACATGCGTTTGTAATCATTGGTGGTAAATTAAAACGGCATCGGTACCGAAGGGCTGTGTCAGTATCAACTCTGCAAGTGCCGTCCTCCTCAGAGTCCTGGGGCAGGGATGAGGCTGCTCCCTGCCTCTCCCGGTGGAGAAGGGCACGGAGACTTCACCCCAGCAGGTGGAGCCTCGGGTCCACCGCGGCTTGGGCGGGGAACGGAGGGGCACCCCCCTTGTCTCCACGTATCTAAGCCCTGTCCCGCCGGGACCCCMGCCCTTGACAGCCCGCGGGAGGCGGCGGCGGCCCGCCGGGCACGCCTGAGGAGATCAGGAAGCGCGAGCGGCCGTCTGAGGGGAGGACGCGACGCCGCAACTGCGCAGGCGCCGCGGCTCAGCCGTTGGGCGGTGCGTGCGCTCCCTCCCTGCCCTCGCGCCCCGCCTTCTCCCCCTCCCTGCCCTCGCGCTCTCCGTGCGACGTCGCTGAGGAAGAAGCCGCCGTGTCGGACGCGGCAGATTCGCCATAACGCGCCGCCCGGCCAGCCTCACCCCGCCGCCCCCCCCCCATTAAAATAATATTTTCTTTGCCAAAGCGGGAGGCCCGCGGGGCCCTGGCGCGGCCCGCGTGAGCCCGGCCCGCTGGTGCGAAAGTGATTTTTGTTTTTCCCTCCCCCTCCCCCCCTTTTCTTTTTAAACCAGGCCGCGCCGCTTGGCTGTCGGTCAGCTCCCCCGCTGCCCCCCCGCCCCTTCCCCGCCGCGGTTATGGAGGCTGCGGCTGCAGGTGAGCGGGGCGGCGCGGGGCCGGCCGCAAGTGGCGGGCCGGGCAGGGCGGGGGAGCGCGCACGGATCCTGTTACAGCAGGCCCGGCGCTGGCTGGGGAGGGGGGGAGAAAGTAGTTCCGGCGGGCGTCGAGCGCCGTGCTCCATCCGCACGAGAAGTAGTTCCCTCACAGCGGGCCGGCTGCCGCTCCCCCCGCCCCGACCGTCATCGCGCCTTCGGTGGCGGCAGAGGGCGGGGGGGGGGGGGGGTGGGGGGGCGGGCAGCGGCTGCCAGCCGCGCTGGGGGTTTGTGGAGCTGCCTCACCTGGGGAGCCGGGGCCTAGGCCGGGGGGCGTCCCGCGGCGGGGCTGAGGAGGGCGGCGGGCCCCCGTGTGCGTGCGGGGAGGCGCCGGGGCTGCCCCAGCGCGGTCTCCCTGCGGAGGAGGCGGCCACGTCCCGCCAGGCCGCGCAGGCCCCTCCGCGGTCAGGGGGCTCCGAGCGGTGCCCGGGAGGGCGGCGGAGGTCTGGGGCAGCCCGAGCTCGGGAGCTCGGAGGAGCCCCGACTGCCTGTCCCGTYGCTCCTGTTCTGGAGCATGTCGGGGAACACCTGGAAAAGAGCAGCTGCCGGGCTGCCTGCTGTTTGTATTGAACTAATGCACATCTGGATTTAAAACACTCATGCTTTCCTTTGACAGCTTGTGTAAATAGTTTTAGCTGAAGAGCCTAAGAGTTCAGCTGCAGAAGGGAGGTAACAAGTTAAAGTTAGATGCTTCCACTGCATTGTCATCTCAGTCCTTTATGTGCCTTATATTGGCCTTTCATGGGGATTACACGTGTAAGTAAAATTACGCAGACGTGATAGCTGTAGTAATATTGTAGTAATACTGTGTACGTGCTTTCTGCATTTCACAATCCCTGTGTGTTCRTTGCAGTACAAGTTTGTGAAGTGATGTTGCAATAATTTAGCGCTAGTTCTATTACCCTGTATACTCAAATTTGGCTTTTGGTTGTCATTCCCTGAGATGACATTTTAATTTTTAGAATCCTAAGTTATTTCTAGCTGTCCTGTGGAGTATTTACAGACAATTAGTTTACAACTCAAACAGGATTTTACGCCAAAGAGAACAGCACTATCAGGAGAAAACTTGTATCTAAATAGCAGAATATCTAACAGGTGCCGTCTTATTTAAGTACTATTGTAAAAGCATTCCAGGACTGCTTTATATTCTCTGATCCAACTTTAGATGAGAAATTAATTCTTTTGCTACTAGTACTACTACTGCTGCTAATAAATCCATATTTATTCAAGCACGTTTGTCGTAATAAAAAGTGTTCTGAGGGTAGTTGAACCCAGAACTGTCACGAGTGTCCAGTATGTTCAATGTTGCAAGTGCAGAACTGTATTTGACTACAGATGCATTTCTGTTAAGCGTGCTTCCAAAAATCAGGTTCAGAGCATTGGAACCAGGGCATCCTGATGCTGATGGCTGATCACACAGTTCGTGCTTATTCTTTGAGAGGTGCCCAATGTGTTTGGTATCTCTGGTAGGGTGGCTTAGGTTACGGTACTGTCTGATGGTGTGTTTTAGTGGTAACTTCAACAGTGTTGCATTGAGCCACGTGAGGGCGATCTTAGAACATCAAAAAAAMCAAAGTCTTACTGTAAGTGTATCTGTTAAGGTGCTTTTTTTTTTTTTATGATGGAAAGATACTTTGTTTATATGTTTGATAAACTGATTATTCTAAACTCCTGCAGATGAATTAATTTCGTAGTTGTTAGAACATCCTTTTTCATCCAGTTCTGAATTTTGTATATTCTAGCCAAGATAAGTGTGTGTAGGCAGTGTCTTCTTTTGAAGAACTTTATTTGACTTTTTCCAGGAACGTTTGTAAAGCTGATGTGTGTAAAAGAAAAAAATACATATGCTTTTATTTGCTTTCATTAGCTAAATTTCAGTAGTTTTAAACTCAAGTTTCTTTTGACAAATGTAGTAACAGACTAGTTAAATACAGTATGCTTGGTTATGGTGAGAGTGTGAGGACACGCTTCAGACAAAGAGGGGTAAGTGTCGTGGTTTAACCCTTGTGCCCTTTTCCTGATGGGGCAGCTGCTTCATCGTGTGGCATGGGGCAGGCTCTGGTTTCTGGTAATATCTTAGACAACTCTGAAGCAAGTCAATGTAACCTGGAAGCTTAGTCTTCCAGTAACTCAGGTTAACCATCTAAAACTGATCTACCAAAAAGCAGAACTCTAGCCTGTTACTAGTCTGTTTCTCTACCTTTGTATTGGAGATAATGATGTCTTTATGTCAAATATTCGGAGATTTTTAGAGGTATTGTGTTACACAGGTGAAATACTGTARTATTTGAATGCTATAGTAACTGAGCTGTGTTAAAGTCTACATTGTGTAATGCTGTTGTGGCTTAGAAGAAATCTAAGAAAGCATGAATAATCTGGATCTTAATTTTGTGGCATGCCTGACACATCRTGTCTCTAACGGTGACGCATGATGGATGTCCAAATAGAGAAGTGTTAAGAACAGGGCAAGCACACGGTGGTATTTGTTCGGAGTACTCTCTTAGGCCTTCTTATGGGCTTGCTGAGCCCCGAATAGTGTCTTTCCAATTACTAGTTCTTGATGGACTTCTTCCAAGAATTTTAACTCCAAGTGGATGTGTTGCCATCTTACAGTTATATGAAGAACTGCCTCCTCTCATGTTCTCTGCTTCTTCCAGTGCAGGGAGAGATCAACTGAAAAGAGCAGACAGTAGTTTCAGAGGGATCATTTGCTGGTCATCTCCTCCATGACACACGTGATTTCACAGTTCTTCATTTTACTCTTTGCCTTTTCTCCACCCTTCAGCTCCATCCTTCCCAGGCAGAAAAATTCTGATTTATTTAACTGCTTCTCGTATGGAACTGTGCTGTGTTGTTGATTGTCCTTATCTTTGTACCTTTCAAGGATTATTTTTTAATTATTATTTCAGTTTTTTAGTTTTTCAAGTTAGAGGAACAATATCCAAAGATGTAAGCCCAGTATGGACTTTTACAGCAGTAATCTTCTTTTCTGTTTTTTATAGGTCTACGTGTTATAGGGCCATCTTTTTTATAGGACTGTCTATTACAACCRTAAGGTTTTGGTTTTGAGTAGCGCAGTTCTTAGCTTTGTTTTGAGGCTGTCTTTAAAGTGTTTGCCAGAATTGAGAGATCTTTTCATCATCAAACCCTTATAGAGTGACAGCAAATTGAAAAGCTTGTTTTGCTATGGGCTCACCTTCTTTGAAGGGTCTTTTCATACACAGATTACTTCTTACTACACAGGCTCTCAGGCAGGCCTGTTACTGTTGAGGTGTTTAAAAAAAAATGCTGCATTCTGCTTTTTATTTTTCAAGTTGATAAAATTATCCTTATTGACCTGCCTTGCTGTGTTTTTACATTTAATTTGTCACAATTTCAATCTTTTTTTGTTTGCCTCCTTTGACAAAACTTTAACTTTTATAAAGATGTTTTCTTCTACTAAAGCTTCCTTTCACTGCTATTTAGCTGTGCTAGTTTTTTTTTCTTCCCCTTTCTAAAACCTACTTTGATGATTAGCATCAAATATGATGCTTTTAAATAGACTTCATGCTGCTTTCAAGGATTTAACTCTTCTTGAAACCTTTTTAGTCCTTTTTGTGGTTTGTTTTTGTTTTGTTAAAGATGCATTTTAACTTTATATAGTTCACATTGTTGAAGTTAAACACAAACATTTGGCTCTTTATCGCTCTTTTAAAGGATTTTTGAGTGCTGCTTTAATCATGGTTACAAAATGTGTCACTTTGAATGCGGTCCTGATAAAGTCAAGAACTGTTTCTCCTCATGTGGTTTCCCTGACTGCTTGCTGGGTGAAGCAGTCATTAATGGTGTCTAAACAGATAATCTTGGCACCCTGTCCTGACCTGACATTTAACCAATCTGCATAAGGGTAATTGAAGCCTACAATATATTGTTGTTTCTGTCTTTGTAACCTCTTTTATCCCTTTCAGTGTGTCACAGTCATTCTTACCATTKTGGTCAGACTGTTGCCAATGTAGTCCTAACACTGTGCTTTTCTCTACAATGTGAGTATTTCAGTCCTCAGGGATTCTGTTACTTGTTAAAAAAGCCTGTTAATCAGATTTGACCCTAAGCTGCTTCTAACAGATGGCATTGCTTCACAAACAATACATCCTACTTTCTGTCCTCAGTATTTTGAGGTGGTAGTGTCCCACTGGCATTACAACAATATTTTTCAGAAACTTGTTTGAATGCATGTCTGTCAATAATCCTTGTCTACAGCTAGGCTTTCTGGTTTTGACACCTTATTAGGCTTCTTGCATTATTGTAGTAGTATGTAGATTTATCTTTTTAAAAGCAGCTACAAAGAAATGGAAAACAAACCCAATTTGCTTCAACTGTTCTTTGTTGTGTCCTGTTAAAATTTTACTAAATTCTGTGTCATCCGTCATTTGAAAATAGTCTTCATGATTTTACCACTGCAAGGTGAATCACCTTGATCTCTGCGGTCTTTTGCACTTGTCACCTACCCTTCAGTTTTTAATTTAAAAAGCATTTTCATAAACTCTTAAATTTTGGGTTGGATGAAGCCCATTGCTCCTCTGTATTTTTTCTCACAGCACCACCGTCATGCATTCATGTCCCAAGCACCTTAACTAGTGTTTTTCTTTTCTGCTTTTGTTTTCTCTGTCCTAGTCTATTTATATTGTATAGATTTTAAAATGCAGTTTATTTCTTAATCAGAAACATTCACAAACTTCAGTGTAAATTAATCTTATATACTGTGTACATCTCTGTAATGTCTGAGAGCCTCTATAGATGTAGCTTACCTTGTAAACTAAACTTGTGGCCTTGTTAGAAAAAATGTTGAATATATATGATTGGGTTTTCCATAAAACCATATTAAGTGGTATTGATTTTGGTATCATCTTTTAGTTTTTGCAGGAATGCATCCTATATCAACAGTGCCATAACTTTCCTTATTAATGTTAAAATAAAAAAATGTTTGTGGCATTTAACTAATGATAATTAAATTGTCCTGATTTTAGTTAGCAGATGAAAGTGAGAACAGACATGGTCAGGTGCTCCTTTTCCTTGATTGAATGTATTCTGTATTGCAGGTTTTGTCTCRGTAGTCATCCTATCCTGGTGAATTAAAAAATAGTTGCTTACTATTCAGAATAGTTCAAATTCAGATGAAGGAAGCCCTAAAATAGCTTTCTATTCTCTCTGGCCTGCTGCTTTTAGTACAGTTAATTTGTTAGTTTTGAACATGGGATACTTGCAATGCTGCTGTTTTAATGGTAGCAAATAGTGGCAGGTTTTATATGCTTTTTTTTTAACACTTAATGAGGATAATGCTTTTGATTTGGAGATATGCCATAATCCTGCATATTCATTTCATGATGAATCAAAATAGAGAAAATGGCAGGAAACAAATACTGATTTATTTAATTTTTTTACTCTATCAAATGAAGAGAAATAAAATTAATTTATACCAGCATCTTTATTAAAATGATAACTAAAATGTTATAAGGTCGAGGAAGAGGTCTAGGGAATAAATCTATGCCTAAATATAGCCTTCTGAGGTTAAAGTGTATGTAATCAGAACTTACATTCATTTAAAGATCCTTTTTTGTAAGATAGAAAAATGCAGCTGACAGTTATTTACGTTTTACTGAAATTACGAAATAGTACTGATTACTTGAAGGTATTAAAAACACATAATCATACATTTCACAGTATTTTAAAAACATACTTTGATTTCTTTTTTAAACAGATCGAAGTAGATTTTAAGTAAAAAAAACCCAACAACAAAAAAAGTGTCCCTCCAGTGAAGCAATAAAAATGAGAGATACATTATAACATATTTTTGAAAATTTCGTATATTTGAAATAGCATTGAAAACGAAAAAATCTCTAATGCACAGAGGAATAAGATCTGATGTCTAAGAAAAATATTTTTAATGTATTTGATATTAGTATAGGATATCATAATTCATTGTACTATGTACCAATTCTTTCATGTTTGGTTCAAACCATTTTTTTGCTGAGAAGTAATGTTGTTTGTATTAAACACACATTACTGGCTTTTTACGTGTTGCTCTCATATTAACTGTTATCTCATGATTTCAATACTTCTACCTAAAGAAGCTATCAAGGAAAAGTCTTGTTTATTGTCCTGAGACACTTCAATTATCTTACATGCTCAACATTTATGTATGAAGAGTTCTTTAATAAAAACAATAGTTTTACTGGAAGATTTGTGCCCACTTTTTATTGCACTTGAGATTTGAACAGAAACCCTTGTATTTTCTCRGTAATTCTCATGTCAGTGCATTATTACATTTAACTGCATTGAATAAAGACAGCTTGTAGTTAATGGAGCTGTGATCTAATAATTGCAGATTTCAGGATAACATAGTGCAGGGGGAGAGCAGTGGCAAGACAGTGAGGAAGTCAGGTGCTGAAGTAACATAAATATCTCTTTTTTTCTAAGCTTGTTGGACAGCAATGCAGTGCTATGCTTTGCTGGTAGATGAAACTACAATTTGTTTCTGATTGTATTGTAACATTTGTGTTAGCTAGTTGCAGACATTGTTAAAGTGTTAGATATTGGGAGTTTTTATAAGAATAAGTAGTTATTTTGGGAATATTTTGAAATTAGTGCTGGATTTTAGGCAGTTATCTCTGAATATATTCCAGTGCTGAGATATATTTAGGTGGAACTGTAGGATTTGTTTTTCCTTGGTCCTCAAGCATAGCTGTTTTTATAGGTATGGGCTTGGAGATTTGAGAGTAGCACACCTTAAGGAAGTAAAACTTGTCAGAGAAAGATCAAAAATGACATTCTGGGGGGTATCCTGGGGGAGTCTCTGTCGCAGGCTGATGGACGTGGCTGCTGCTTTCCCACTTGCAGATTCAACCAGCGGCAAAGCTGAGTATGTATCCCTGAGACACGCTCTGCACACACCACACACACGGGACACCAGCATGGGAGGCACTGCCTTCAACAGCACCTACGTGTACGACTCACATAAAATATAAGTAGGGACAGCCAAGTCCTCCTCTTCAGCTGGTAGAGATTGCAAGTCACTAGCGAAGGCACACAGCACTCTCTAGATGCAAAAGCACACGTGCATTCGCGGATCCCCCAGGTACTGGCATGGCCCCTCTGTCCATCCGATATGACACCCACACACCAGGTTTGGGGAAGATGCAGACACTTGTCCTCCCCCGCCCAGCAGCTGGCACCAGGCACACAGGCTGTGACCTGTGGTCCCACACCAGCTGCTGATGCTGAGCCCCTTACTCACTTCACTCACCCCAGTCCCCCCAGTAGCTGCGCCTGGGACGTGCAGTGGTCCCATCTGAGTGGCTGGAGGTGGGGACAGTGAATRGGGGTTGTGGTCAGCTCATAATACTGTCTCTGCCGCTCCTTCCTCCTCATGCTCTTCCCCTGCTCCAGTGTGGGGTCCCTCCCACGGGAGATAGTCCTCCACGAACTGCTCCAGCGTGGGTCCTTTCCACAGGGTGCAGTCCTTCAGGAACAGGCTGCTCCAGTGTGGGTCCCCCATGGGGCCACAGRTCCTGCCAGAAAACCTGCTCCTGCGTGGGCTCCCCTCCACGGGCCACAGCTCCTGCCAGGAGCCTGCTCCAGCGTGGGCTTCCCACGGGGTCACAGCCTCCTTTGGGTGCATCTGCTTGTTCTGGCGTGGGGTCCTCCATGGGCTGCAGGTGGATATCTGCTCCACCGTTAACCTCCATGGGCTGCCGGAGGACAACCTGCATCACCATGGTCTTCACCATGGGCTGCAGGGGAATCTCTGCTCTGGCGCCTGGAGCACCTCCTCCCTCTCCGTCTTCACTGACCTTGGTGTCTGCAGAGTTGTTTCTCTCACATTTTCTCACTCCTTTCTCTGGCTGCTGCACAACGTTTTTTTACCCTTTCTTAAATATGTTATCACAGAGATGCTACCAACATTGTTGATGGACTCAGCTTTGGGCAGTGGTGGGTCCATCTTGGAGCCGGCTGGAGCTGCCTCTGTCTGACGTGGGGGCAGCTCCCGGTGTCTTCTCACAGAAGCCACCCCTGCAGCCTCCCCCCGCTACCAAAACCTTGTCATGTAAACCAAATACACATAGTCCTGCAGATGCTCCTAAAGTATCCCAAATCTTCCTGTTCCTCCTGTTTCCCTTTTCTTACCAGTTCCAAAGTCCAGGTGGCCTTCTCCAAAGCTGTGCATGTAGTTTCTTGGTTTCCCATCAATTAGTAACTGGAGACTTTTGGTCCTTGGCATTGTCTGTTATCTCTTGTCTGCCAGGTTTGTCTCTCTGTGTATTCTTGTTCATCATTTATCCCATTAACTTACTGACCTCCTTTGCATTGAAAATATCCTTGATCAGATAGCCTTAATGAAGCAGGCTCTCACCTTCCACATACCCTTATAAATGATAAGACTAAAATCTTATTTAAGAAGTTGATGTTTCTCATCTCATTCTTGGCTCACTACGTTCTGTTTCCTGGCTGTACCCTTGGATGCACAACAGAAGAAGGACTTTCATACAATTGTTTTTAAGAGCTTTCATCCAGAGAACGTTAAAAAACCAAAACAAACTTTTCACCTAATAATTGAATTTGCAACAAGTGCTGTGTGCTATGGCGTGACTTACTGCAGAGTTGGAAAACCTTAGTAGCGAAGAGTACGCGGTCCTGTGGACCTGCACATCAGGTGAAGCGACGGAGTGTCTGGGCTGCTGTGTGCTCCCTGCTGCACCGTTCCCTGTTAGTTCTTGCTGAGCTGCCCAGTGAACTGGAGCAGGGAGTTAAGTGACCCGCAACAAACTGGAAATGCAGCCAGACACTGGAGAAGGAGCCGGTATTGTGGAACTGGGAGAAGGAGAATAGACCCGAGGATGTGAGTCTGAGCTGAAGGCCTGTGTTTGTGTTTCTAATAATTCTAGCAGGTTCCATAAAGAAACTAACACCACCACGAGGCCTTTCTTTGCAAACCTTGGTGTGCTTGTAGATGGGAAGATAGAAGCAAAGGGAGTTTAGGATCAAGCACGTGAGGAACCACATCTGTGGCAAAGTACCTGGAGATCCTCTAGCTGTTTTGCTGGGGTAGAAAATGGCAAATCAGTGGCTTAAATTGTGTCTTTACAGGAAGAAGTACTGCTGGAGAAGAGTCATGGTGGTTTTCTCTGTGGTGTAACTGGGTGTTAACCCTGGAAATAAAGATCTAGTTTCTTATTTAATCTGACTTAAGAATACCTGAATCTTCTGGCAGGAGTCAGTAAGACAGTGTCTGGTAGCTATACGGTATAATATGCCCCATCAAGACTGTGGTAGCTTTAGATCTGACCTGTCTAAATCCTGTGAAACCTGGAARCTATGTTTACCTTTAAGATTTTAAGCTAAGAACGAGTACTGTTGGATTCCAACCAGGCCTCAACAGAGAGGGGCAAAGTTCTTGTAGCTGCAGGAAAAAGGGAGGTTGGAAACAGAAGCACAAGTTAACATGAGTAGTTATGTTGAAAGCTTGGAAGTGCATAGTAAGGAACAGGGAGAGAGAATAGAGAGTCTGGTAGAGAGCATGGCATAGAGGTGGAGGAGACAGAAAGGGAAAGGTTAAAAATGCATGATAGGAGGTGGGGAAAAAAAAAAAAAATTGGAAACAAACACTAGTATAACTTAAGAGATAAAGGAGTTACTAAACTGAGAATAAATATTATATTACATATGCTGAAGGTGGAGGAAATCTTTTAGATTTAATATACTTTATTCTTTTTTTCACTTTYACCATTACTAATTGTCTATAATAAAATCACAAATACCTAATTGTCATTAAAAAAAAACACTAAGGAAAAAACCCAACAAGACAAAGTCCTAGTCTAAGAAGGATGTATAAGATTTTTAATTGCAGAAAGTTCTTGTTGTTAAGGATTTGATGGTGATGAGGCAGCAAGTTGTTTCAGCTCTGTTGTAAGTTTAGAAGGAAATAAGTAGTTATTCATGTTCTGAACTTTATTGCTGTGTATTGTAGGAAGGTTGACCAGGTGCGTAAGTATGCGTACTATCAACTTTGTTATTCCACAGGCCAATAGATATCCAGTGAATTTTTATTTTTGTATTTAACTACGGAGTTCTAGTTCCTTTTAACAGTTGCAGAATGTCGTGGTTTAACCCTGGCCAGCACCTAAACACCATGCAGCCGCTCGCTCACCCCCCCGCTCCGGTGGGATGGGGGAGAGAATCGGGAGGGCACGAGTAGGAAAACTCACGGGTTGAGATAAAAACAGTTTAATAGTTGAAATAAAACAAAGTAGAACAGTAATAATAACAGTGATAATAACAGTGATAACAACAACARTATACAAAGCAGGCGATGCACAATGCAACTGCTCACCACCCGCTGAACCGACGCGTGCCCGATACGAGAGCCCATCCCGGGACCCAGAGCCCCCCCACACCCTTAGTTTTTATACTGAGCATGACGTTGCATGGTATGGAATACCCCACTGGCCAGCTGGGTCAACCACCCCGGCTATGCTCTCCCCGCCAGCTTCCCCTGCACCTGGCAGGGCATGGGAGGCCGAAAAGTGCCCGGTGCAAGCACCACCCAGCAACACCCAAAACATCAATGGGCCATCAACGCTCCTATTATACCAAACCCAAAACACAGCACACACACCCCCAGCTACTGGGAAGAAAGTTAACTCTGTCCCAGCCGGAACCAGGACACAGAACTTCAAAGGCTATTACAGAAGTTTTAACTATTGCCTGCATTGAAGAGAGTGGTGAAAAGTTTTGAGTACATTAGAATTATTTATGGCATATAAATACAGATTTGTTTCCTTGCTCTGTGTTTCTTGTGATAATAGTTATTTAAAAAGAAAACAAAACAATACCCAACCCCTAGCCTACCTTTTATGCAAAATTAAAGTTTTTGATTAGTTAATTTTAACTGTGGACTAGGTTTTGTCATACAATGATCGAAAGTATATATGACAATAATATATTACCTGATTCCCCTAAATACTGTTAATTTCAGTGATTTTTCTAATATAAGTGCTTCTTTCTCCCCCTTTYTCTCCTCCCCACTCCAACTGTAAAGCAAAACAGGACAGGTACWGTTTTATGCTTTGTGAAAGGGATTGGGAATAAGGGAACGGGCTTCCTAGTCTGCAATTTTCTATTTGTCTTTAGTAATCCATTTGTTAATCTCCCTTTCCTGTATAACATGCTCGGTATAAAGAAAAAAAATGGACTAATTAAGAAATACGCTGAGATCTCGGGAAGAATTAAAAAAAAAATTGAAACGGCTTCACTTACGTTATAGCTTAATTTGCCACTTCTCCATTTTAGAAGAAAATAACTGGTATTATTTATTTCAATGTACACTTAACACAGTTTATATGGGCAAACTGAAGATAATGAATTAACACAAAGCATGTTCAGTGAATGGAATGTTCCAAATTGGTTTTGGCTGAAATTCCTGTTGTTTGTTTACCTGCATACTTGATTACTGTTCCTTTCTTTCTCTGCATATTTAGTTGCTGTCTAATTAATTGCTCTGTTGATTTCCTACATAATTAATTATTCACTAATTAATCATTGATTCCCTGCATAGTTAATTAACTTATTGCTTATTTGATTTTTACACTTAATTGACTGTAATTCATTGCTCTATTGCTACACCACCTAATTAGCAACTGGTTAATCAATTATCGTTTGCTTACTCCTAATCTAGTTGTTTAGGCCCGTGATCAGCACAGTTTATCCTCTGCTTTATGACCTCCTTTTCCAGTCATTCTTCCTAAAATGATTTCTTTACTCAGTTTTGTTTCCACCTCTGAGCAAAGCACATGCGTCTTCTGCGTATTCTCCTGATGCTTTCTGCACGTTCACTAACACTCACTGTTCTCTGCCACCTGGTCTGTTCACTTCTGGTTTCATTCCAGCTTTACTTCTGTTTGATGGTTTCCCATGGTTTTATTACTTCATGTGAATCCTGAATGCTTCTTGGAAAGACTTTAAACAAGGGTTTGTGTAATCAGGCACTTTAAACAACCAAACAGACTTTTGGGGATTCTTCTTGCTCTTCTGCCCCTCTCCGAGTCCTCACTGGGAGGAGTGAGAGGGAAAGTGGAGTGTGAGTACTGATTACAGCTGTTGAAGGAGGAGACAGGAGACACAAAGCAGTGAGCCTGAACTTTTAGGGAAAACAACTAGCAGGTCAGGAAGCAGAAACAGTGGCAAATAAAACCTCAACATATAATAAGACCGACATGGTTTAGTGGGCATGGTGGTGTTGGGTTGACGGTTGGACTTGATGATCTTAGAGGTCTTTTCCACCTTTAATGATTCTATTCTATTCTATTCTCAAAACAGAAGTGTCAGCTAAATCATGGAGTTTCAGTGTTCAGTGTTAGTTAAACCTTTGGGTAAATGCACATAGGTTTTGTAGTGTGAATCTTAAATGTGCATTTACATTTAGAGAGAACGGTTGTCATCCGCTGGGTCAATAACAGGCTTCATTCACTTTTTTAAAAAAAATGAAAGAATAATACTTACTAGAGCAGAACTAGTTCAAAGGAACTGATTCAAAGGAACATTTCCGTTATAAACATACTGCAATCAAAATAGAAATGTGTGTGTGCTCAAGACAGCAGAATGCCTGAGAAGGAGCCCTACCCAGCTCCTAAGAACATGTTGAGTGTATTATACATTTTACATAGCTGCTTGTGTGTGTAATATAGAGTATATTTCAAACAACAGGAACAGTATTTTGAGTTGTTTTTCAGAGATGTTTTAAAAGAGATGAAGGCATACTCTGCCTTTTAGTTTTGAGGTTGTTGTATTATTTCTGAAGATGAGGATGCTTTTGTTATAGTTTCAGGTGCAAATAACTGTAAAAGAGAGCCAGCTCTGCTGTTTTTAACATTCAGAWTGCCTTAAAGATGGATTTTTCTTGAGTGTGGTGAAACATATAATTAGTGTGTCAAGAAGGGAGGGGAATAATGTTTAATCGGGGTAGTGATCTTTGCTTGGGATTGTTTTGAAAACAGGTCCCAAAATACAGCTTCCCTATTCTCTTCCCGCCAGATTCATCCCAAAGTTCACAAAATACCACTTTATTTCTGTACTTATCCAGYTAATCTGTGGCTTGGTTTGTACCTCAAATAACATTAGTTGTTCCAGTTTGATTTCAGTGAGCGTATGTCCCTAATTTTCCTTAGGGAGGCGGAGGAGAGAGGAGCAATTGAAACCAGTCTTTGGGCCAGGAGTTTATATATGTAGCTGAAGAACAAGCATGCTGTTAAAATTGGTTCCTGGTTATTGTTAGGTTTCATTGGACACTGAAGGGAGCAGGGATTGTTGAAAAATCAAACCATTAAAACAAATGACAGCAGTTTTAGAAAGCAAACAAAGTCCTCTGAATTAACTCTCTGCCGAAAGTTTGTGAGCTTTTTTTTTTTTTGCACGATTTTTCTGAATTATTAACTTTATATTAACCCTTCTTTATTGTTATTTACTCTCTTGTGGCTTTGCTTTCACATCACACCTCTAGTACCTATGAATTAAAAAAAACAAACCACAAAGTTTTGTCTAAACAGTTCTGTAAAATTTCTGTTTAAAGCATTGACCAAGGAAGGTTTAAATGAAATTCTTCATTTGCTGCTGTTTCAAAAGTTTCTAGTTTGTTGGGGTTTTTTTTTTGAATCAACAGGAATTTTTCACAGAACTTGTATGTCAAAGCGTGTGAAATACTAGATGCTTTTGTTAACRTCAAATGTTAATATTGCCTCTGAGGCCGATACGATGTGTTTTGTTTTGAGACCAAAACTTTTTTTCCTGTCCTTAAATTTTCCTCCTATTCCTGCCCATTTTTCTCCATGTAGATGGGTCAAGGTGAGGCCTGATATTTTGTTCAAATATTGGGATAAAAGAAGAAAAAACTTTGCATTTGTACAGCTCTGAAGTGAAGGGCCAGAAGGAGAAAGGAAGATGATGTGATTGCATAGCTGTGACTGTCATATGATGCAACATTTAGTGGTCTACAGCGCTGCAGATGTTTTGACCTTCCTCCCCACTCTTTCATTAGTGGCAGAGCCACATCTAAGGATAATGACCCCTGAAACCAAGCACATAACATTTTTAACTCATGGTGTATGCTCGTGGTAACATACCAAGGCAAAAATGACACATCAAAGCATACATTTATTATAAAATGTATTTATTTTCTAACAAACGTTACTATAGTGAAGGAAAAGTTTCCTTTTATCTTTTACGGTATTTAATTCTTTCTAACCTTGTTTTGTTTCCAGCACTTACACAGCTAGTTAGAGAATTAGACTTGCTTAGGTGAGGTAAGTAGAAAGGTTAAGTACACGTAGGAAAGAACAGCGAGGTCCATGAATGTAAATTAGTATTTGGGGCCCAGCTTCTCTGTATTTCAGAGCTACTTTGTAAAGGATAAAATGTTTTGCATTTATACCAATGTGATACACATCAAACCTGGACAATGACTTAATGTCTTATATAATTTTATCAGATGTTTGAAAAAATATGAAATTGTAACGTTGTCTGAGGCTGGAAGGGAAAAAAAGGTCTTAATCTATCCTGCTTCCTTTCGGGTCTTGTTATTTCTAAGATTTGAGCCAGAAGAAATTTTTTGCCCTGTGAGGATCTGGGTAGAAGTTTAACCACTTCTTTGGTTAATTCATTTTGGGATTTATTATGGATGTCTTAATTTAACGGTGTAACATTCTTCATTTCAGCTCGTTACTGTCTGTTAAGTGTATTAAGTTAACTGATAGCTACTGTGTTAACTGAACCGAAATCTCAATAACTAGTGGTAATATAAATAAACATCTAAAATTTGGGAATATTAACTCCTCTTTTTAAACTTATTTTTCAGGGATCAATTCCATCTTCATGTGCAAGCTTTGTAACTTATTTTCACCAAACCAATCAGAACTATTGTCTCATGTCTCTGAGAAGCATACAGAAGAAGGGACCAATGCGGATGACATCATTATTCCGCTCCAACCTCTAACAGTACCCACAAACATAAACAAAGATGGAGAAGGTACATTCATAAATTGAGAGGAATGTAATTTTCAAACAGTAATTTAGTTTTTTGATAAAACCTGTGGTATGATGATTCTGCATTGTGTATAGAACGATTTTCATAGCTTGTTTCTATAGTGGTCACTGTACATTGCCAACCTGAATTTCATTCAGTGCAGAGTATATTGGAGGACAGATGTGGATAAACTCAGCGTGTGACAGAGGATGATGACATTGGTCCATTAATTTTAAATGTCAAGTGTAGCAAAGTCTGTTTCCTACAGCTTTAATTTGAAGTGGTGTAATAGCAGTGGGAAGATTGTGTTAATAGCCGTGGAAGGCAACCAGGACATCATGGATGGGRGTCTTGAGGCTTAGGAATGGTGGTGTGCTTTAAGTTGTCTAACTTGTTCCTTGTTGTGTTTCAGATAATATTAATAGTTCTATTCCAAAAAGGAAATGGCATGATTCATAATTTATAACTGTGCCTTGATATTGGCACTAGTAAATAAAGCAATCTGCTAGTCAAAGGTTGAATTAGTTATACAGAACAATTTTACTCTGCAGTGGAAGAACTTACATTCACTCCATTTTTAACTGATTATAATTGCAATCCCTTGTTATATTAGCAATGGGTTCAAAATAATTCAGACTTCATAATTATATCTTCTTTTAGACCCTTACTGAGCAATGGATTTATGTTGTTGGCAAACCTCTTATTTAATGCAACTAGTAGGATTTTCCAGTCATTATGATTTCTGGATTTTAAAAAGTATGTGCTTATGAATAAAAAACACTTTAATATCATACTTAAAAGAATTTTTTTATCATTAACACATGCATGTGATATTTCTTAATTTATTTACCAGCAGTAATTCAGTAGTTATATTACCTTCATCCACACAAGAAGATATTTCTAATATGGTCATACAGTATTCAACTATAGCTGCTATCTTGCCAGATGGTTGGTGAGGAAAAATTGCACCATATTATTAGTTCACACAATGCCTAAAATTAACAGTGCATCAGAAGAAGATGAATAAATATCAGATCTACATCAAGTTTCAAAATGCCATTCTAATTTTRTTTTAATTGTACAGAATTAATTTCTCAGGCATGCAGAATGCATCTTCCTTTCTTAAATCTTTRTTTCCTTAGCCCTTCATTAAACTGTATTTCTGAGCACAGTGAGACTGGTACTTTGTAACATATTCCTTTTAGTAAAAAGGGTCTTCTGTAAACTTCTTTTTGCATTTGTGTCAGGGACTTGTCTGCACTTTCTGTATTGTATGTTGTTAAGCATGCATTGTACATTTATGAGAATAGTATGTGTCGTGGTTTGACAGCCAGCAACTAAGCCCCACCCAGCTGCTCGCTCACTCCCCCCACAGCAGGATGGGGGAGAGAATTGGAAGAGTAAAAGCGAGAAAACTCGTGGGTTGAGATAAAGACACTTTAATAAATAAAGCAAAAGCCACGCACGCAAGCAAAGCAAAACAAGGAATTCATTCACTCCTTCCCATCGACAGGCAGGTGTTCAGCCATCTCCAGGAAAGCAGGGCTCCATCACGCCTAACGGTGACTTGGGAAGACAAACGCCATCACTCCGAACATCTCCCCTTCCTTSTTCTTCCCCCAGCTTTATATGCTGAGCACAACGTCATATGGTATGGAATATCCCTTTGGTCAGTTGGGGTCAGCTGTCCCAGCTGTGTCCCCTCCCAACTTCTTGTGCAACCCCAGCCTCCTCGCTGGTGGGGTGGTGTGAGAAGCAGGAAAKGCCTTGACTCTGTGTAAGCACTGCTCAGCAATAATGAAAACATCCCTGTGTTATCAACCCTGTTTTCAGCACAAATCCAAAACATAGCGCCATACTAGCCACTATGAAGAAAATTAACTCTTTCTAACAACTAAAGCATCAGCRTGTAATCAACATTATTCTCATCCTAAATCCAAAACACAGCACTATACCAGCTGCTAGGAAGAAAATTAACTCTATCCCAGCCAAACCCAGCACATTCTCCACCCCTTATTCCATACCATTTACGTCATGCTCAGGTCCCACACTATCCAATACATCCTTATTAACCACCACACCCCTTCCCATCCTTTGATATAATATGCAGATATCATTCCCTTAGTGTCGTGGTTTAACCCTAGCCAGCAACTAAATACCACACRGCCACTTGCTCCGGTGGAATGGGGGAGAGAATTGGGAGAGTAAAAGTGAGAAAACTCGTGGGTTGAGATAACGGCAGTTTAATAATTGCAATAAAATAAAGTWAAATAGTAGTAGTAATAATAATAATAAAAGAATATACAAAGCAAGTGATGCACAATGCAATTGCTCACCACCTGCTGACCAATGCCCAGCCAGTCCCTGAGCAGCGATCGCTGCCCCCCGGACAACTCCCCCCAGTTTATATACTGAGCATGATGTCACATGGTATGGAATACCCTGTTGGCCAGTTGGGTTAGCTGTCCTGGCTATGCTCCCTCCCAGCTCCTTGTGCATCTGGCAGAACATGGGAAGCTGAAAAGTCCTTGACTAGTGTAAGCACTACTTAGCAACAACTAAAACATCAGTGTGTTATCAACATTGTTCTTGTACTAAATCCAAAAGACAGCACTATACCAGCTACTAGGAAGAAAATTAACTCTATCCCAGCTGAAACTAGGACACATAGTCTATGGACCACCCCTGTAAAATGTCTGTAAATTGTCCATAAATGTCCACAAAATGTCCATTGAGTTCATTTAGTCCATGACTTTGGGCTCCATCTGTTATGGTGGTCACTCAGGACAGGAGCRGTGGTGTGTTGCGTGGAGTTACTGGGCACCAAAGCCAGCTCAGGTCAGGTCACTGCTGCGCTTGCACTGCTTCTTGTAAGGCTTGTCCTCCATYRGTTCAGGTGGTTCCTGCTATAGTAATTCCTATAACATGCAACTCAAATCATGGGTTACAACAATTTAAAGGTATATACATTACAGTCTCCACCCCTGGTCCCTTTGGGCCAGCTTATAGGGTTTAAGATATTGCAAAATAACTTTGCAAATCAGATTATATAAAATATAACATTCATATGTTAAGTTATGTATTCATGAGTTACCTCTTTCATTATTCTTGGTGAATACTTTTCGTCACCTGATATGATCATATGATGCCACCTTTTTCAGATTGTGTAGCCCAACTCTTTGCCATCTCCTGTCAGTAAGAATGTCAAGGTAAATTACTTTCACATAGATTTCAACTTGTATTATAGACATACTCTAATATTTCTTCTTTTCCATCACACAGATTGATTGGAGARTAGGGTAGTCTGTTCTGAAGTCCTCTTCAATTATTTCCTGTGTTCTGTTTAAAAAAATAGGGTATTTCACAGYTGAATATAGAATTTGAAGAGTTGTTCTTTCAAGGCATCAATTTTTTCCCTCCTGTTATGGAATCTGCAGCAGATAAAACTTTAAAGGTTTATAATATACAATTTTTTCTCAGTGGACCCTTCTTTGTAGTAATTCAGTATTGTCACTAAAAGGGGAATTGATTGATGAATGACAGTCTAGAAATTACAGCTTCCTTTTAGTACTCGTTGGCTGATAAATGAACATCTTTTTGTCCTTTGAAAGCATAGTTTCTCTTCCAAGTATTGGTAAACACTGTAGCTACTCCAGAATTGGTGTAGACGAGTGAATGCTGAGTTGTTAATGGAGCTCTGTGTTCTGCCTGAGTAATAAATTAATGATTTTATAAGTACTGTGAGCAAGTAAAATGCTAGGCAAGTAATATGTGTTTATTACTCTAATGTTATTTTATTGACAGTGCTCCCTGCTGAATTTTATTTAGTCCCACCACTTTTCCATAGTTAGGTCATGATATATTTAGAGTTGATTTGTCCTAACCATTTTGGTAGGATGATGTTAGAATTTTGYTATCAAGTGGAACCAAGTGTACCGGGCAGACGTTGCTGTTATACAAATTATGCATGGGTCACATTTTGTTGAGTGCTGGAGTGTGGCATCTTTGTTTGGGAAATGGCAGGTATTTACTGGTTAACTGTAGTCACTCATAGTCCACTTTTGCATAGGGTTTCCTTTCATAACTTTTCATAATGACCTCCATCTCCTTCAGAGTGCTTGTCAAAACTCTCTGCTTTGTTTTGCTTCTACTTAGTCAGATTGGTAATGGTTTGAGGGACAGCATGGATGGCCCTAGCTTCATCTGTTAATAATAATATTCCCCAATGGATTGTTGTTTCTTTTAGGCTATATCTGCATTATGGGATACACRCTCTCTGCAGCACAGTCTCCAGGCCTGATCTGTTGATTATGAAACCTGGAAGAAAGTTAGAATCTGGGTATCGTAATTTTCTTCAAGAAGTTTAACTCATTAAGGTCACTTAAAAATGTGGCATATCCATCAGCCTCATCCTTACTTGAACACAGGATGCAACTAGAGCATGCATTCAGGCTTGGGGGATAAGAGATGTTCCTAGGTGCTGTGATATATACATATAACGGTAACAATATAAGGCTGTATATGAGATGTATTTGCATATATTTGTGTGACACCTTGTGCAGAAGATTGTGAATACAGCCATATACTGTTGTAATTGATTAAATAAAATGTAAACTTTTTATACTGACATTTGAGGAAGGATTCACGTTGCATAATGGATCTAGCAGTTAAAATCTGTTCAGGATTTTTAACTGAACACTTGCACAAGTGTTTTGTGACTTCTGACAGACTTTTTGGTTGAATAATGCTACAGCTGACGGTGTGGTGACTGTGTTAAGCTACTCACACAGGTTTGGAGAAAAAGGGCCATTTGATAGGGATCACTTACGTCTCCTACTCTTCCAGAGTCAGAGATATTTGCCCCATTATAACATTAAAATGGTTTACTGAAGATGTTTTGTACATGTGTAACTTTAATTATGCATGTAATTGAGTTAAGGCTGAGGAGTAGAAAACCAGAGGAGAAAAACCTATGATATACTTACAGTGTATAGTCTTATCAATTTATTGTGTTTTCATGTACATGATAAAGTAACTCTGGAAAATCCTACCCTTTAAGGGTGTTGTCCTTTAGTGAATCAATTTTGGTGAAGCGTGGTTTTGAGACAAACACTGTACTGAGGATAGTTAAGCCCAGTGGAATCCATAGTGCTGGTGTGCCATGATCTACATGGTCTACAATCTAATCTATGAAGAGTTAAAAATGCTCAGCAGTGAAGTTACTGTTATTTTAATTTTATGCTTACTTTTATTCAACTTTATTTATTTAAATAATAAGCTTTAAAAAATGTTGTTTAGGACCTGGTGCTCTGGAGGTCTGGTTGTGGACCTCTGTTTTTCTGTAGCATGGTCCCAGACAAGTAATTCATGGGAACTATCACAGACCTCAGTAGAATTTGATTGAGAGAGAGAGAGAGAGAGATTTTGCTTAGCTAAACTTCAAGGGATTAATTAAATATAATTCTGCTGTATAATAACATGAAGGCCTCATAAATGGAAATGTTCTGTGCTACTCATGTTCTGAACATTTTTGAGACCATTATTAAACGGACTGATTTGTAGAAGCTTATGTGAATGGAACTGAAGGAACAGTATAAAAATAGGCTTATATATTTTATTTCATTATTCTCTTCCTGAAGTACCTTTTTTATGTCTTTGTGTGCATAATTATGTAGCATAGCACAGAATGTGTTCCCAGGATATTGCCGTTGCGCATCCAATACCAGTCAATGTAAAGATGGATTTCAGTGAGTCTGTGATGAGTGTAAAATCCCCAGAAACAATTAAGATGTTCATGGGGGAACAGGATCTTACTTTTAAAATMTTTTTAATTACCAATTTAAAACTTYTAACTAATCATCCTTGAAATAAGTGTTTGGATTTTTTTTAATTTATTTAATATACTACTTCATTTTTAACAGTTAAGCAAATTCTTTTTTCCAGGCAAGCGATGATAYTTCTGATAGAGTTGGTTATGTGCTAACAGATGAATGACAATGTACAACTATTCAGTTGCTGTGTTTTCTTAATCTTAGGTGGTGCTTTGAACTGTGATTAGTACAATGCAGCGCGAATGGCTAGCTGRTGGCAAGCTGGGTAGAGAGAGCTGGAATTCATGGTCATGTGCATTGTTAAAAACTTAATTCTGGCATTGCTAATTCAAAGTAGATTGAGATCTGTTTTGTCCTGGAAAGAGGAAAACAAGGAGCAAGGAAATGAAATGACTGTTGTAAACCTCAGAAGTTCTGGTGATATATCARTTGCCCATATGAGTCGTCCTGTTCCTGTGTATGTTGCTACCCAGCGCTTGCCACCAAGCCTTTTTAAATGTTTGAGAACTGCTGTAAATTCTCTTGATACAGTTATACAACAATATAAAAGAGTGCTTGCAGTGTAAATTCTGTAAAACTATGGCACTTTGACATCTGCAGATCTCAGTAACACAAATGTCACTGCTTTGCAGCTAACAGAAATGCCAACAAATACCATTGCTTAAAAATAAGTTTGTGTGAAGCTAACCTTTTTTTAAGCTTTAGGGATAGAGGCTTTCAAACTTCATTTACTATTCCTATTTTTCAAAGATCAGATGGATATTAGCTAATTAGCTGGGGAATTTAATTATAGCTTCTTTTTAACTTTAACTTTCTTTTCTAGAGCTTCTTGTAGTGAAGAGGAAAAGGGGCAGACCAAAAGGGTCTACTAAGAAGTTTTGTGTGGATGAAGATGTGGCAGAAAATAACCCTGTTCCAAGTGAAGAAACTCTGCCTGGGACAGAAGAAGGACTGGAACTGGCTGAAGTCTCACCAGGCAGCTTGGAATGTAGGAAATGCAGTCGGAAGTTCTCCAACACACGTCAGCTGAGGAAACATATCTGCATTATTGTTTTAAATGAAGGAGAGGAAGAAGGAGATGGAGGTAAGAAAATATCCAACAAAAATACATGAAGCATGTTGTAAAACAGTGTGTTTCCATCCTTTAACCTGATTGGTAACAACTCGTAATCCCCAGTGTTAATTTTAAATGGAATTGAATTGTCTGTTTCTTTTAACATAAAAAGCATTTTGAAGCAAAACTGAGAATAAAGTTAGGCAAGGCATTTTTAATTTTTTTCAAAAAGGTCAAAGTGCTTATTACACTAATGATTGTCTTAAACTCCTGGAAATGCTTCTTTTGCATAAGCAACTGTTCTGTTTCTCACAAAGAGGATTACAGTTTTCCAGTGAGAAGTGGTATAGGCCACATGGATAAGTATCACACAGAGGTGAGGAAGGATGATCCTTTAGAGGTGTTTCTATCATGTGACTTGGGAAACCTGAATTCTGTCCTGTTCTTTTGATAGATTTAAAGACTGCTTTTCTAGATGACTTGTTTTACTGTATGAAAAATAATGCCAAACTCCCCTCTTCTATTTTACAAAACTTTATGTGAATGACTGTCTTTGGAGTATGAGACTTCATTGTTTTAATTTAGCTTTAACACTGATTTGAATATATTCAGCCTCTCAGAGTTTTAGAATAGAATAGAATAGAATAGAATTGATATTTTCAGTTGGAAGGGACCTACAACAATCATCTAGTCTAACTGTACTCAGGGCTGACCAAAAGTTAAAGCATATTGTTAAGGGCATTGTCCAAATGCCTCTAAAACACTGACAGGCATGGGGCATCGACCACCCCTATAGGAAGCCTGTTTAAAAAGACAGCAGTGAATATTCATTTAGAATAGAACAGGGCAGAACAGAACAGAACAGTTGGAAGGGACATAAAACAATCATCTAGTCCAACTGCGTATTTAACTTTGCTCAAARGTGAATGTCACATGCATACAAAGTAATATCTTTGTCCAAGTTATCTAACTTTATGTGAGTTTTGTGTTTGCGTTAAAATTAGGTTTTTGCTTTTGCTATAATTGCTTAGCATGATGTCCTGGTGATTCTACTTGTAGACAGAATTTGCCATTGATTTTTCTCCAGTTTTCTATTACCCTTTTGTGTCCAGTCTGTCATTATGGTACACAACTAGTATGACTATTTTACTTTCAGTGAGATGTAGAATTTAACTTCTGTGGCAAAGAATAATTGAAATGGGCTTAGAATATGTTGACAGAGCACAGAAACTCTTGCTTTGATAAAGTACCTGGTTATTTTTTTACTATCATCAGTGGTAGGATTTTTCAACTACGTATAGTGACCTTCACTCCAGCTGTCTCACCTCTGACATCACAAGTGTCCATGCCCTTTGCTGTTTGTATGTGCTAGGGATGGTGTTAACATTTGCATTATTTTGGCAATGTTGCCTTTACTAATGTCCTTTTAAAATACAATCTCAGATCAGGGTATAAATTCAAATTAACTGTTCTTGACCTGTTAGCTCATTAGAGTTCCTAAATCTTATCTAGATCTGTTTTGCTACGAAACACACTGGCAGATTTTTTCAAAGTAAATTGCTCAGCCTTTTCCTTTTTTTAAAAGAAAACAGCTGCAATTTTGGGTGAATGGAACATTTTTTACTTATTCTCTGGAAAAAGCAAAGCAATCAAGCGAAACAAGTCATTCTTGAGCAGCAAATAATGAGGGCTTCCAGTTGTTGGTGACTAGCGCAGCTAGAATGTCTCCAGCCCAAAGCTTCCTACCTTGACTGCAAACTGTGAAGGTATTGTGGGCTGTTTTTGTCCTGACGGGATAATTCTTCCTTGGAATACATCTGGGAAATTCAGTTTTCAGTACTGATTACACTCCCATCACAGGAAAACTCTTCACTTCTGGCTTTACCGTATGAACTGCTTTGGGACAACTTTTCAATTTCTGAATACGTAGCTAAAAGTAGCATGTGTATTATTATTATCCTTTAAGAAAATATGATTACGTTGGGTAGCTCAAAACTTTTGGAGGAGGGGACAAGAACAAAATGGTCTATGCCTAGGATTGTTTGTCGTACTTGTGTTGCTTTACCAGCTCAGAAAACATGTTCTTTAAAATTTGAGCTGTTGAATTGTTATCAGACCCAAATTTTGTTATGAAGAAAGTTTTGAGGATGATGGATGAACCTTCTAAATGCGAACCAAAAAGTCTAAAATTGAAAAGGCAAGCAAATAATGAAATTGTAAATGTACTTTTTATCTGTTCGTGTAATTTTATGAGGACCTGTTCATAATTTAAAAGTGAAAATACTTGGACAAATGCACCAAGATTCTTAGTTGTCAAAGTTGTTGACAGTCCCTGAACTAGAGGTTTCACCCATATCATTGACAGCTGGAAGCTGTTAAACTCTTAATGTATCCAAGTGGGTTACAAAGCTGTCTAGTTTTCGGTGTGTTCTGTGTTAATGAGTTTAAGAGCATTATTACAGAGTTGGTGAAATAGTGGTACTTTTGATTGTTTCTTAAACCTGATGCTGCTCATTTCATTGGGTGCCATCTTGCTCTATAACTCTGGGAAATGGTGAATAGTAATGCTGTATTAACCTCTTGCATAAGGTTCGTAATTTAGAAATCTTCATATTTRCGTTAAAGATTATTCTTATCCTTTATGAGTCTTAAGTAACAGACTAACTAGACTATATGGRGATTGCTTATGCATCTGGTCAGTCTTATCATTCTTCTCAGCAACTCTGCTGTAACTGTTTTGAGATGGAGGACCAGAACTACAAGTGGTGTTCAAGACACAAGAGCATCTCTGGTTTACACCATGGCATAAATTTTTATTTTTCTTTTCTGTTCTACTCTTTTCTTAATGATTCCTCAGATTATGTTTGCTTTTCTGACTACTGCTGAGTATTGAACTTATGTTTTCAGGGAACTATTTAGACAGCCAGCCAGATCTTTCCTATGTTGTAAGAGTCAATTTAGAGCCCATTGTTTTATCAGTAAAGTTTTTTTCTTCATGTGCTTTGCTTTGCATTTATTGTCACTGTAGGTGGGATTCCAAACTAGCACCTGTCTGCATATATGTGTTTATGCACTAGGTTTTCTAAGCTTTAATTATACTCAGGAAGGATCAAGTCAGTACTTCAGGGGAGCCTGTGGAGCGACATAGGGTTAGCTGAATTGCTCGTAGGCTCCATTGACTGAGTTAACTAGACCTCTGTCTTTAATGGCAATTTAGAAATGTAGCTTGTGGGTGCCTTAATCTGGTTTAATTCCAGGTTATTCTGTCACCAGTTACTGATTATTGAGAGATCTTTTTGTACCTTCATTGTCACCAAATGGTGTTGAACCTAAATGTAGCACACACAGACAGTGATGTAGCTGTCTCAGCATATAGTACTGCAAGTATTACACCAGGTATGTATTTTGTGTGTGTGTTTTTGTGTGTATAATGCTCAACAAATATTTCAGTTACTTGAGCAGATGTGGTTATGTGGTTGATACCAACATTTTCTAGAGTAAACTATCCCTGAGACAAAAACTTCTTGAAAACACACTGATTTTGGTGTATATGAGAAAAGGAGTACTGAAACTTCTGATTTGATGAGATTTCTCCTTTGGTGAAGTTCTCAGAGCTAGATGGAGAATTTTATTGAGAGGCTTTGAACCTTCCAGAGTTACAGTATCTTCTTTCTCATTTCAGACACAGTAGTTCAGAGTAGGTGGCTAAAAATCATAAGGAGCTTTGACTGCAAGTTCTCCCTTAGTATTTGACCTCTTACCTAATACATACGGGGTGGTTTTTTCCCCCCTTTTTATCCATGTCTTTCCAACTTGAAATTACTTTTATCTGTTTTTCTAATGCTTCTGTGATTTTTCTGTAGTATTTTTTTACTACTTTCTCATGTTTTTAATTTCTTGCAAAGTTTAACACTGTATGGACATCTGACTAATAATCAAGTATGTTTTCACTTTGCACTGGGTCTGGCTGGGATGGAATTAATTTTCTTTGTAGCAGCTCWTATGATGTGGTGTTTTAGATTTGTGACCAAAATAATGCTGATAACACACTAATGTTTTAGCTATTGCTAAAATATGCTAAACATATAAATATTGAAAAGGGTATTTGCAGACGACACCAAACTGAGTGGTGCAGTTGACACGCCTGAGGGATGAGATGCCATCCAGAGGGACCTGGACAAGCTGGAGAAGTGGGCCTGTGTGAACCTCATGAGGTTCAACAAGGCCAAGGGCAAGGTCCTGCACATGGGTCGGGGCAACCCCCGGTATCAATACAGGTTGGGGGATGAAGGGATTGAGAGCAGCCCTGCCGAGAAGGACTTGGGAGTACTGGTGGATGAAAAGCTGGACGTGAGCCAGCAATGTGTGCTCACAGCCCAGAAGGCCAACCGTATCCTGGGCTGCATCCAAAGAAGCGTGGCCAGCAGGTCGAGGGAGGGGATTCTGCCCCTCTGCTCTGCTCTGGTGGGACCCCACCTGCAGTACTGCGTCCAGCTCT
>JAYKAV010003250.1:343232-381100 GCA_035582835.1 Phoebastria nigripes
TGCCCCATCCCTGGGAATATTCAAGGTCAGGTTGGATGGGGCTCTGAGCAACCTGATCTAGTTGAAGATGTCCCTGCCCACGGCAGGGGGGTTGGACTAGATGACCTTTAAAGGTCCCTTCCAATCCAAACTATTCTATGATTCTATGATTCTATGATATATTGATGTTCTGTGTGATATTCTTTATTGAGAGAAACATAATATATGTATTGAGCTGAAGTTGAAATATTAGGAAAGGTTTCCAAGTAATAAAATGTTTTGCTATCTTCTATAGATCGACAAGGGAAGTGTTGGAATCCTTATCATATTGGAAGTTTAAAATTACGATGAATAAATCAGTCTAAAACTGTATTGAAACTGCAGTATGTATTGGTCAGAGGAATAATTGGTGGATGTAATAGGCCTCTGCTGTGCTTCTGTGATTAATGATCCACACTGACCTCTTGGAGATCAGTGTCTCATTGATAGTTCTCCCACTCTTTCAGGAGTCACCAAGCCTTACTAGTTACTGACATCCTCTGTGCATCTAATTTAATCCTTTGATGCATAATGATTGCCTTCACCTTGTGGGCCCATTCACTAAAACAGTAAGAAAAAAGTGTGTTAATTTTTTGCACAGAATTAAAAAATGTCCATTGTACTTACAAATCACCCGTGTACATGCTTAGTAAATATATTTTTTTAATAGAGGGCTTATTTGCCTAAGAAAGTTGCTGTGCTTTAAGCAGAGCTGTGTGTACACGTATTTCTGGTTTTATTTGGTTAAACCAAATTTAGGGTTTTGGCTAATGATTTGGATCTGGCTGGCTGGAGGTTCTGCCATCCATTCTTTTTGTCCTAAGACAAAACTAGGAGAGTTGAGATTCTTCCTGAACAGCCATGTGTCTTCACTGTGTCTGTTCCCAGCCAGAAAACAGAGCTGCTTCAGCCCCTGCCGCTGGGATGGGATGGGTTTGAGGATTTTGGCTGTTGCTGGATTGGATCAGTTCCCCAACAGCTGCCTCTAAACTCGCTCGTTTTGAGAGACAGACAACAGGTAATTATTTTAACCACTGTCCCTCTCCCACACTGCAGCATACCTGAATCTCTGGCAGATATAAGAGAGGACATTTGATGGCTAGGGAATGGGATTTGGGTGGAAGACGGATTATAGCAGTGGACAGCCCAAATTCTCTCCTCTGGAGTGAACCATTCATTCCTAGTGAATTAGGAGCCTGCATAATTCTTAAGGATGGCACTTTTGGCCTTAGTTTAAAATGTTTTTGCCATCAACTGGATTCTAATTTAAATGAATTCTTTCTGCGAGTAGTATGTCAGTCTCTGCAGGAGAAGCAATTGCATGTGTTCATTTTGAATGGCCAGTTTACTTTTTATTCCCAAGCTACTCTCTTGCTACTGTGAAATACCAGCATCTTCTAGGGGATAAAAAATAATAATTTGAATGAAGAGTAGTTTAAAAACATGCCAATTAGGGATGTGTAGCTGTGCCTGCAAAATGTCGTACATCCAATTACGAATGCAGAAAGCAGTACCTTCAATTAACGACTCAAATAGAATCATGGGACAGATGAACAATCTAGTTCGACGGGACTCTGAAAGCAGTGATTCATTCAGAGTTGACAGTAGCTTTTCTCGTCAACACGGACATGACCATTCCTTAAATGTCTTAGAAGGCACAGGCACAGCATTGTATTTCTTGCACAAACAGAAGCAGGCATTTAAATGCATGTCGCTAGATAGGGGAGGTCAGTTTATTCGTCTGTTGAATTGAAGTGCCRGCTGACAAAGTGCTAAGCTGACTGCTTAGCAAGGGAGATGCAAAGTGAGGCAGTTTGTCTAAATAAATCTGTTTAGGAGCAAGCAAAGACCYTTACCGCTTGGAGAAACTTTGCTTAGCTGTTCTGAGTTGCGTATACTCCGTTTTCTCCTAAATCATCTTAAAATCACTTATGGGTGTTCCTTTATAATACAACAAGCACTGTTGTATTATACAGATGAATTGTCCTAGTTGAGAGAGACAAAACACTTATTTTGACTCTCTAATCCACAACAGTAACAGTTAAGTTAGTTTTTCCAGGAAGACAACTAAATTACTGATGAGATGGTCCCATATTATGGAAAGGCAGTTTGAGCCCTGTGGTCAAAGTTGAAGCTCTTGTTTGTCATTAAAACATGCTTTTGTGTCCCTCTCTATCCTTTCCTAAAGCACACCTTCTAGTTCAGGGTTTTTTGRTATAGAGAGCGTTAAGGAAGAAAGCAGCTGTCATTGAGAGTTAAGATTTTTTTTGGTTTGGTGATTTGATGGAGAGTGTTAGTTTTGGTGGGGTTTTTTTGAAGTCTCTATCAGGTTACACACAAACTGTGAAATAGTTATGTTTGTAGCAAAAGGCATTGGCAATGTGTGCAGCTCCAGGTCCTCATCAACAAATAGCTTCTGAAGATACTTGTTCCTCTCAGAAAGGGGAAGAATGTGGCTACTGCCATCAACATGCATCGGATTAGTGAATAAATTTTAATGTTTAATGTTTATCAGAACTTGACTTGACCATTCTGTAGAGGAGAGGGTTTTGTTTCTTTTTTTTTTTAATGTGTCATGTGAGTGTTGAGAGTGTTCATACAAATATTTAGCACTGTTTGAAGATGTATGATCAGTAAATTAGTTGAATTTTCTCTCTTGCCTGTTTTTGGCCAATATATGTGTGAGCTTTTTTTTGTGTTAACAAAATTTGCATAGCACTCAATATGTTCCTCACTACTTTGTAGATACTGAATGTAGTTCTGTTAGTTGCTGGACATTCTCAGCTCATATTGAGAAGGTGGAAGTTGAGATTCAGTCCTTTGTTTGAAGTACTTACCAGCTTTGGGTTTATTAAGAAAATATTTTCACGTGGCCATAATCTTCATATTTAGTGTTTAGCATCCGTGTACAAGGTTTCTGTGCATATGAAATAGCGACATTTTAATAACGAAGTATTTTTATTTCGCAATTCTGTATATTATCTTAAAATCTCTTTTTAAATAGCATTTTTGGAGTTCTGTTTTGAAATTGGGAGTCATAGTCAGCTATATTTATCGTAACAGGTCTGTTCTTTTCCACAACTTTTACCCTTGGTTGAACTGAAGGAACTAGCAAACTGATCTGCCTGATAGAGGCACATTAGGAAAGAAAAACAGCATGAAACATTTGTTAGCTTGTTACTGTGGTACTAGTAGTCAGTTATTGATTAGTATGGATCACTAACAAACTCAACTCTGTGGTTCATCCTTTTCTTCCTTTTCTGTTTTTTAGTAGAACTCCAATATTCAAAAGTTAATAGAGTAACAGATTAACATGAAAAGATAATAAAATGGTTTTGTCTTTTGGTTTCAACTACTTTATTTCCTCATTAAACTGACTAACTCTTACTTTGTAATGGTTAGAAAGGAGGACTTAGGAGTAGGGTGCTTGGATTCTATTCATATGCCTACTAGGAGTTCATTAGGTGATCCCAAGCACAATGGAGAAAATTCTGTTGTCCTAATCACAGCTTTCCTTTCAATATATAGTTCTGGATTTCTGTTAGCTAAAACATGCAAAAAATGACTTAGAGTTTTGTCCACAGGCATATTGAATCTTTTTTTTTTTTCCCCAAAAAACTGTCACTAACTCTTACTGTCCACTGAACAAAAGCAGAGTAATTAACCAAATTAATTTTTGTATTTGTTGTTTAACAGTATGTGAAGTAGCCTCAGGGAAACACAATTTAATAAGCAGCTTACATCTTTGTGTATTCTGATTCTTTATGAGAAGACTTTCTTCTGTTGGTGGCCTGGTCCTGCTGTGAAATTTGTGACGATTCATTTTATTGTTGATAGTAAACTAGCAGAGGGTGTTTCATGAAGGAAATGTGGAAAAACGTGTTTGTTTCCTCCCACCCCCATTCATCCCACCAAAAGAAAACACTGCACAAGCAGATTCTGGTGGAAGGGGATATTTCTTTATATTCAAATATCCCTTTGAAGTATTGCAGAGAAATGTCGGTGTTAGAATTATGTGGTTTCAGTATCAGTCAACAATTTACAACCATATTAAGGAGTTAAATGGGGACATAATRAGACCCTTTATGCCTATAAAGCAGCAATATTTTCCAAAATCATAGAAATCTACAGAGAAAAAGGTAGTTGAGAAGAGGCATATATCAAGGAATTCGTCTAAGGAAATTGAAGAAATCATTAGCAGGCACTGAAAAGCAGAGGGTCTCAAGGCAGAGCATAATTTTCTATAATCTAGAAACTGGAAGCTGGGGCAAAAACATTGCTAACATGACTCCATAGAAACATGGGTTGCTAACCGTGTTTGAATTCAGTTTGCTACGTGGTTGTTGCTCATTCTAGGTATTGTAAATACGAATTTCAGATTTACAGATTAGCATCAAGTCATTAACAGTTGTCAGTATATACATTTCTGCCTCAGTATGCGTGAGAAATCTAAACTAATTCCTACATACCTGGCTTCCTTCGGGTTTTGTATCTGGTAAAGAGCTTGCAGTTTCTCCAGGTGCTAGTTACTTGATCAGTCCTAACTATGATACTTTAGTTTGTGCTTGTGCCCTTCATTTTTTTTAAGGAACATCCAGCAGTCTTTAACCCCTTGTTCCATTAAGGTAAGACCATGGGAGACAGACTTGTTTCAATCTCAGCTGAATATTAACAAAATATTACTGAAATTAAAACACAGCCATTTCCATGTAGCGTATCTTTCCACTGCTTTTGCTATTTGCATGCAAACAACTCTAGACACGCTACAGCTTTGCTGTTACTGTTTTTTATTTATATATTGTTTCCCTATCTCAGTAGAGCAGCTACAGCATGTTATGAATATATATTGAATGACTTATTCTGGAGATTGTGTCAGCTGCTTTATATTCAGGGAAGAAAAAAATCTGAAATTCACTGGGTTCATTTATAATTTTCTTTCTTCCATCAGTTTTTGCTTTCCTTACTCATTACGTCTGGAACATTTGCATAATGCCTTAATTTGCCAAGATTGTTTTCTCTAGCCTACATTTTCTGCCACTTCATCAAATATAAAGAAATTTTGTTGGTATAAACTTGCAACCCTCTGTTTTTATTCTTTATGCTGCTAATTCTTTATATATAACCTTTTTCTTTTTTTTTTTTTAGAATTTCAGTAAGGAATTCCTCATTTACTTTAAGGAAGAAATAGCTTCAAGGAACAACTTATCTGATTACTGATTATTCATTCTTATTTCAGATGAGTGTTTTGAATACAACTATCACGTTGCTTTCTGGTTAACAGGTCCAAAAGTTATCCAATTTAAGAAGCTGAAGACATTCGGAACAGCAACAGTTAGGGGATGATTTAGAAATGCAGGCCTTCAAAATGAAGAGTTACATGTCAGGAGTTAGGTTGAACCAAAGAACTGTTTTGAACCTTAATTCTTTTTGAATCAACACTGAAAAAGAAAAGTATCTTTCTGGCTATTGATTCAGAGTAACAGTGGGGAAAAAAAGCCTGATCCAGAGAGACTGTTGGAAGACTTTCCATTAAATAAGATGGATAATGAATCCGGTACTAGGAGAAATAATCCTAAAGTCATCAGAACAATTACATATGGAAAGGAGAAAAATAATTTGTTCATTAATGGTGGAATCATAAGAAATTCTACAAAGTTTGTAGAATTTTCACAAAAATCCACAATAATGTCAAGATAATTTAGAAACACAAATGTTTCTGAGAGTCCATTTTTTAAATTTTGATTTTTTTCTTTATTTTGTCTATTTTCTCTATTTGTATAAGTATCACACTAGTTTTATTAAATAGAGGGGAAAAAGCTCCCCTTTATGAACTCATGCAGCACATCTTGTTTTGATAACATGTATTTCTTTCTACAGTAGCATTAATTTTCTCCTAACTCTTTCTTGTAGTGTTAGTGACTGTGTTACCTGCATTTCTTTTGTACATAGTTACATTCTTTTTGATGTTTGCTCTTCAGGTAATGATTCTGACGTTGACCTTGACAGGAAGGAAGATGAGCGAGAAAAAACTCCAAAGAGGCCCAAAGTTCAGAAAACAGAGAAAACTCCATCAACTAAGGAGGCTGAACAGGTTTCAGGAGCTAAAAATCCTATTATAAGTGTGGTTTTGACAGCCCATGAAGCTATTCCAGGTAATCAGAATCACCGATTATATAATCAAATTTGGTTTTGTCCATGCTGATGCTGTATAAAATAGTCATTGGTCTAAGACTGAACTGCTTAGGATATTTATTATCTGCAAAATATTTAGTATTATTTGGTTATCTTGATACAGAATCTCTGYATCTGGCAGCTACATCATTTTAGAACTACCGTCACATTTCTTCATAGGTATGACAAATGCTGGACCTGGGTGTAGTTACTTGCATTAACATCAGTTATGTTTGGTCTGTGAATATTTTTAAAGAAGAAACTGAAAAAATCAGTGACCRAAGAAAAGGAAAGTATTTTTCCCCTGGAATATCTTTATTTCAGCTCTTGATTTGTGCGTATATTTATGATAAATGTAAATTTGATTATGAAAACGCAAACAGCTTAGTATATATATAACTTAATATTTATGCATACAAATAGTTTGACAGAAAAAAAAAAAAAAAATTGACAATCAAGTAAAGTTCCTGTGTAATGATTAAAGGTTTCTTCATCCATAAATTTTTATAGTGCCTTTTCATCGAAGGATTTTTGGAATAATTTMAAACTATTTATTTTAAAACTAGACTTGCGTTTGCCTCTTTATATAAACTAGTCACTCACCTGACTGACAGAATCCCTTTTTATAGTTTTGTGCATTATTTTCAGCTTTGTAGCTTTATTTTTCTCCTTTTCATTATTGGTAACATTTCTGAATATTTGTTTTGCTTATAGCTCTCAGAACAACTAGAATGTATTTATTTATTTTAATGTTGTGGGTTGGAAGCTAGCTGGATTTTCTGTGTTGTTCTTTAATAGCTTTTGATATTGAGGTCTGTGTTACGCTTGGACTTTGTTTGCTAAAATGTATTTCTAATTGCGATGGTAGAGGAAGCTGGATGAGCTCACCTATGAATATCCTATGTGCTTAGAAGGGAAGTAAAAAACACCTTCAAATTCATTGCTTGAGCAACATCACACAGGGTTTTGGACTKACTTACACTGAGCTGTTAAAAATTTGGTCTCGCAATATTGTAAATACGGGGGAAGGTGCAAGAGGACCKGCGAGCACTGGAAGTGTGGAAACCTGGCTTCAGGGTGGTTTGAGGTCTGCACCGCTTCGTTTYACTAACCGCAGGCACCATTCTCTCGTGTGATGTAACCCTGGGCTCTTTCCTAGCTGTTACTAAACGCTCATTTTGCCACTGTGTCTCCCACCTCTTTTGCCTCTTTCCCACTGCATGTAGCTTCTCCCCCATCCTGGTGCCCATTCCCCTCGCTGCCACTCATGAGGCTCCCCTCATGTCCTCTACTCCTTTGTCTGGGCAAAGGGGAACATGCAATGGCTGGTTGAGGGGCTCATGTAGGTGTTAGTAAATGGCTTCATATAGATGTTAGTTTATGGATTTATACATGCACTCTCCCTTCCTCAGGGCTTTTGGGAAGAGGTGTAATCGGGGTCTCCTCTCTCCGGGTGCTAAATTTTATGAACTTTGTAAAAATTTGTGTCTTTGAGATCTTTACATTTCTGGCAAGGACTAGAAGAATTTTCAAGAGGGGAAGGAAAGACATGGTAGACAGTGCAATCCAAGACCCATTTTCTTAGGAAACGAGCCTAAAGAGGTGAACGAAATAATAGTAAATACAGATAGTGAAGAAAATTTAGTAAACATGTGATGTGGGAGAGGAAATGAAAATCTAGAGATTGGTGCCTTAATTACTGCCTAGTAAAATTTTTCTTCGGACAACAAGAAGTTTGGGTTTTCTTTACACATACGCTTTTTGAGTGACTCAAAATATTAAAACAACTTCAACTTTGGAGCTATTTGTGCATAGTACATGTTACATTCAAAAGGCTTTAATGAACCAAAGGGATTTACGGTCAAATGTGAACGTGCAGCTATTTTTGAAGGTCCTCTCATTTATTTGGTTGAGAACGAGTAATCTTATCACATTCAAGTTCCCAGCTAGAATATGTGGAATAAAAAAGCCGTTGTTGTTAAGACAGTTATGAATTATCATCCTACTTTTCAGAATTTGGAAATTCTAGAAGATATTATGTAAGTTAACTCTTTGAAGATTCAAAAGAAAAATATTTCAATTATTACAATTATGTTTTAATTTGTTTTTCATTGCTTTTCCTTCTATTTTTTTCATTAATTTCCATGATCTAACTATATTTTAATGTCACTAGCAATTCTTAGGCTGTTCCCCTTCCTCAGTAATACTTTAATGTCTGGAGTTTTTATAAAGATCTTTTATAGTCTTTTATTAAATTTTTCTGGAGATTTATCATGTGCTGAAGAGATGAGTTATGCTATAGACTGCTGTTGAAGAATATCAATAGATAAAACATTTCTCCCTTCTTCCCTGCTTTCTGTGTGCTAGATCACCTGTAAAGTTAAGTTGAAAATAAAGTTTAAAAGTGCTTAAGCACTATCAAAACTTAGTCATCTCTCTGCAAGCATTAGCATTCTGTAGCCACCTGTTATCTGGCTTTAAAGATGCATGGACATGTCCCTTTTGGTGTCCAGTGCAGTAAAATCCTGTTGAAGATGTCAGATAAGCATTCTGTCAATTAGAAAAATAAGAGAAGGCTTTAAGAGTTAGTTGTATTTTATCCACAGTGTAGAGGAAATATTCAGACTGTATGTCTCACTTCTTAAATGAAAGATGCTTTTAGCATCTTTAGGAGTATTACATTAACAGCTTGCTGTAATTTTGCTATATGCTATTTAGGTTTGGGACACTGCTTTACACCACGTGTTCAGCAGATTATGACTAAATTGATCTCTTCAAAATCCCTTCGAACAAACAGATCAGTTAGTTTTTAACTTCCCAGAAAGGACAGTCGCACAACATGTTTTTTTCCCYCTGTTCCTTTTCTGTAATGTTTACTTGGGAGGCATATGAAAGGTAATAGATTTACAGCTTTAGAAATTTGAAAGCTTGCATTAACCCACAGAGTAAATACAGTTTGAATAAAAGTGATAGATTTTTTTCTGTGCAGGTGTTGAAATACTTTAACAGGCTGGAGGGGTGGGCCCGTGCAAACTTCGTGAAGTTCAACAAGGCCAAGTGCAAGGTCTTGCACCTGGGTCGGGGCAATCCCAAACATGGATACAGGCTGGGGGATGAGTGGATTGAGAGCAGCCCTGCCGAGAAGGACTTGGGGGTACTGGTGGATGAAAAGCTGGACATGAGCCAGCAATGTGTGCTCGCAGCCCAGAAGGCCAACCGTATCCTGGGCTGCATCCAAAGCAGCGTGGCCAGCAGGTCGAGGGAGGGGATTCTGCCCCTCTGCTCTGCTCTGGTGAGACCCCACCTGCAGTACTGCATCCAGCTCTGGAGCCCTCAGCACAAGAAAGACATGGACCTGTTGGAGCGGGTCCAGAGGAGGGCCACAAAAATGATCAGGGGGATGGAACACCTCTTCTGTGAAGAAAAGCTCAGAGAGTTGGGGTTGTTCAGCCTGGAGAAGAGAAGGCTTCGGGSAGACCTTGTTGCAGCCTTTCAGTACTTAAAGGGGGCTTACAGGAAAGATGGGGAGGAACTCTTTATCAGGGAGTGTATTGATAGGACGAGGGGCAACGGTTTTAAACTAARAGAGGATAGATTTAGATTAGCTATTAGGAAGAAATTCTTAAGAAGAACAAGTGAGTAAACTCAGCCAAATATTCAATCTTCTGGTTTTTTATGTATTTTATTTCCCATATTTAAATTCTGTAATATTATCAGCTCTTCTAAAACCAATTTATTATTCATGCTCAATTAGTTTGATTCAGGAGAGATTCTACTTTGAACATTTAAATTGTTCTTTTRTGTGAGTCCTGTAATATTTTAAAGACTCAGCTTGTTACTAGGAGAGTCAAGTTCCTGTAAAGATGGTCAATGGTAGAATTCTTGGGGTTTTTGGTAGAGCTCAAGATACACAAAAATAGCATAAAGTATTTAAATTCTTGATGCTAATTATTTTTTGATTTCTAAAGGAATTGGATTTTTTTCTCCTACAAGTTCTTAATACAACGCTGTGCAGGTTTTTCTCTTCCCACTTTCCACTGAGGAACCACTTTCCATAAAAGGCCAGCTGTGTTCTCCTGCTGCTATACCCTGTGCTGTAATTTATGAACACTTGATTCCTTCTCCCATTGAGATTTTGGGAAGCAGGGAAGAAGTGGAAGAATGTCGTTTTGCTTACTTTTTTGGGACTGACTTAGTTTAACTGATGACAGTCTTTTCTGTTGAAGATGACTTTTTTTTGTAGCTCACGGAACGATGGTTGTGGGTTTATGACACATCTGAATGTGTTTAATATCAGACTGTTGCCAAGGGAGCTTTCCTGCTTGTCTCTTATTTCCCAGTTCACTTCCCCTTTCTTGCACCAGCACTAGTGCTTGTGTCAGCCTACGTTAAACTGATTCAAAAAACTGGCAAAATAAATACACATACATGTGCAAATGCACATACACATACTCATTTTCTCTGTCAGAGAGGTTTTTTTCTACCAGTTTTGCTTACTGAACTGTTTCACATTGGGGCCGCATAATTTTGGAAAGTGGGAAAGTGGTGTCAAAATGAGTCTCTCAGGAAAGGAGGAGGATCGAGACTACCCACCCCTTTTCAAAGTAGCTGAGTGGCTTAAGCCATTAAGCCCAGTACATACAGACTGCTGTCCCAGGGGCAGTGCTGTCCTCCCACCCCACCCCCACAAATTCCTGTCCTTTGGAGCATTGTACATGTCTATGCAGTTGTGTGGTAAAACACACTAGAAAACTAATTATATATTTGCAGAAGGAGACACGTGGTGTAAATTTTAGCCAGATCCATTCTCTGATCCTCTTCATCTTTATAAACTCCTATGCTGGCACTTTTAAGGCTTCACGAACATGTAGTTGAGTGGAGGGCTAGAGAAAAGAAGCTAACCTTATGTTGATTTAAAGCAAATGTGGAATTAAGCAAGGTTAGGAAAATTAAAGCTTTCCTCTCTGAATGTGAGCAGGTATCTGTATTACCATGGGGTTACAGATTGATTTAGCTCAGCCGGTCTAATATTCAGCTCTGTTGAAAGGGGTAGTAATCATCCCACCAAACACAGGCCTGTGATTCTGTTTCTTTGTCTGAGTTAAAATGTGTTTAACCTCATCGTGAGCTAACCTGTAAAAATATTAAAAGGTTCTTTTGCTTTTTTTTAAGCTTTACTTTGGGGGTGAGAGGTAGGTTTGCATGGGGAACATTGAGGGTTATGGGTAGGGTTAGTTTCTGTTGGTTTCACTTTCAGAACTCTTACCAAGGGTCATACGCATTTGGAGCACATTCCATAGGATATTGTAGAAACAAAAAAAATACATTCATTCAAAAAGAGATTGTAAGAAACAAATATTCAGTTCATACCCTTAACAAATTATTTCACCTATACAGACCAAGGTACCTACATTATGAAGGTTTTTTTAAACTTAAAAAAAAAAAAAAGAAAAAAAAAAAAAAGAAAAAAAACCTCATAGCTTAAGGATTGATCTAGTTGGATCAGTTGTCTCTAAAGGCAGCTTGCAGCATCCCTATAGGAAGGAAATAAGAAACTTACTATGTAAAGCCTCCTAGATTTTGACAGCCATTGAGCTGGTGGTTGCATCTGGATCATCGTCTTTAATACATATCTATTAATTTGTCTAAATGCCTTCTTGAATACATTTATATTTTCAGTCTCTAACATCATGCAGTAATTGTTCTGTAATTTAATAACACACAGGGTGAAAGTATACATTCTTTTGTTTTGTTTTAAGCCTGCTGACTGCTTATTTCTTCGAACTGCTCTTGGTTCATGGTTTATGAGATAGAGAATGATTATTCACACTTTTTTCACAGTATTGCTAACTTTAGAGGTCTTTCTGATATTCCGCTTTCATTTATCTCTCTTCCAAGCTGAAGGTCTCTGAGATATGTATCCATTTTCCGAACAAAATACTTCTGATTTTGTCTTTGTTACTGTTTTCTAGTTCTTCTATATCCTTCTTGTTGTCCATACTTGAAGTTGTAGGAGGTTCATGGAATTTAGTTGGATTTTAGTAGGAATTTGGTTGATGATGTCTCCTGTTTTATTTCTCATCCATTCCTAATAATTTCTTCCATTGTGATTACCTTTTAGACTGTTGATAAGTATTGGAGAGTTCTATAGTGAAGAGCAAGATACTTTTCTAAGGGACAGACTGTAAGAGATCAGAAGCCATCACTGAGTTTCAGCCAGAGATAAGGCACGCTGGATAATGCTTATCTGTAGAAGTTACAGTCATGAGGAACTCAAATCTTATTACTCTTAAAGCAGATTTACTTAGAACAGATGATATTGACTGAAAAGAGGAAAGCAAAAAGCATAAATAAAGTCTAGTAAACTAAAGTCCATTTTGCGTTTAAAATAGAGAAATAGTAGTGCTGGAGGAAGGATTTTTTTAAAAGAAATGATCAGTACAGTTAACCTCTTTTTTCCCCTGGTATTTGTATACTCTGACTTCTTGAAATGATTGTCCAGGGAAACCGTTAGGAAAACTTTTATCTTCCTTATTGGCATATGATATTTTTAATGGAAAACCAGACCTTGTATCTGTTTGCCTTGTTCTTATACTTTTCCCTAGCCTGTGCCTGCTTTTAGAGACACGACTATTGAGGGCATTGTCTTGGGATGTGGGACATGCRATTTCACTACCTACTAGGTTGGGTAGAGCCTAGAAACCAAGTTTCTCACTTTCTGGGCATATGTGTTAGTCATTAGTTTATGATGTAGCAGTGATTGCTGTGGCTACTGGTCCATTATTAGCCCACATTTAGACAGCATCCCAAGTGGATGGAGGCATCTAATGTTTCTTAATGCTTCTGTATCTTCTAAGGGTAGGAAGTAACTACCTAACATGAAGGGATATGATTGCCTACTGTGAGCAAGTACTCTATCAGTATGTTCGAAGAATTGGATCTCCTTTCTTAGGTTTTCAGAGGTATTTGCCTCTCTATTAACTGCATGGGGAATGTAGGCAGTAGTGTTAGGATGACCTGGAGCATTCTGTCCACTCCAAGTATGCAAAATACTTGAGTAGTGAGTTAGTACTTATCTAGTCCACCTAATTTAGGTGATTAAAATTTTATACTGATAACACAAAAGTCTATTAAACAGTTCAGCAGTCTTTTCAGGAAGTGCTTAAACATCCTGAAAGGCAGAAGGACACAGAGGAGGTTTAGTGCAGAGCATTTAATGAGGATCTTTGTCTCACATTCAGGAAATGGGAGGCCTAAAAGAGGTAGCCATGCATATAGAGCAGTTCAAGATCTATTTTCTTTTAACTGAGTCGTTCTAAATATAGAAGAATTTGCTTCTGTTTTAAAAATATTGAAGTATGGGAACACTGGTCTGGTGTCTAATGTCTGTTTTATCACCTTTATACTGAACCCACTGATTGAACTACGTCTCCTGTACTGTAATGACAAGCTCCCGTCTCACTGGGCCTCTACAGTGCAATTTGGGAGATGCAGTCCTGCTGGACAACGTGGCATTTGTGGGAGAGGGAGTGACAGGAAGAATAGAAGTTATAATGTTCTGGTAACATTTAGGTTGAAAACTTGAAAGATCAGTTCTGATTAACTGGCAGAATCTTTAGTACAGAACTGAAAGCATTATTAAAAAACAGTAGTCAAAAAAAGCCATTTTTAGATCCAGCCAGTTCAGTGAGCAACAGAGCTATTACAGTCTGTTTATTTACAGAGTTGGCTGATGTCCCATCTGATAAAAAGCTCCAATAGCCTTATATACTCCCAAATGGCCTTTCTCAAAATATCTCTGTTTCCCACTTTAAATTACTCTAAAGAACCCACAGGATCTCCGTYTTTCTCCCTTGTCTTGTCTACAGCACTGCTTTCCTCAATTTAATGTCCCTAAGTCTTTCACACATGTTGTTGGGTAACCCCCGCTTATTACTGATTTTTCCCATATACTCTACCTGCCTTTTTCCTGATGCTTTGCTAGTCTGAAGGCTAGAAGTTTTTTTAGGAAAACTAGCTTTAGTAATTTGCTAACCAGCTAGTTTTCTTTGGACAGTATACTATCTGTCGTTTAGTTTTGTTGTTCTTATAATTGTTGTTTCAGAGACTTTATGTTAATACTGCATATATTTTGTAAATAATATCTTCAGGGACGTGCTCTTTGAGTGGAACAAGAATTAATTTCATCCTTTTGTTAAAGGAATAGCTCATGCATCATTCTCTGAACTTTCTTCTTTCTATTCAGGTGTTTCATTTTGTATATACTTACATACGAATAACGGTGAGAATCTGTTAAAAATATGTTGAGTATGTTGACTCTTTTGCTTTCGAGGCTTTTTCTAGGCTTTCATGTCTCACGCTTCTTTGATTCTTACTGTAAATTCTTTCCTCTGTCACAAAGGTGTATTGTACTTGTTTTCCCCTCAGCTTCTAATCAGGTGAATTGAAATGAGATCAGATACTAATGTAATATCCAAGAAAAATAAAATAAATGGAAACTTACCAAATTTCAGTTTTACCTGAAGTTGTTAACTTTGTTATTTAATTCAAAGATATTTTCATGTGCAACCTCCTTTGTTTCTTTGTCCCCAGTATATGACAGAACAATCTTTAGTTACAGGTCCTGTAATACTTTTTTCCTAGGATGGATGGGTGTTCGTCTGTTACTACATAYTCAGTGTCTTGTTTTCTTTTTGTTATTCAGTGTATGGTCCCTCATTTACTATCCATTTTTCAGTATCAGACCAGAAAGCAAATTTTTTTTTTTTCCAAAGATTTTTGTGTAGTACTCGTTAGTAGAATATGAAGATTTCACAAATATTTATATAATTGTAATATATATGTGAATAAATACATAAATATACAAATATATATAATTTCAACTTTTGAAGATAATAGCATTCCTATTGAACATGTGGGTGGATGAGTTACAGACAGACAAAGAAGTTAAAAAGGAGGGAATCAATCAATAACGGGTGCTTGGTTTGATATACATAAGGTTTTGGGGTTTTTTTTTTCAGTGTAAATTAATATTTATATAGATTTTCGCTACCTTCAATGCTAACTGTGGATGCCCGGTATTAAGTTTTTCCTGCCACTGTTCAGAAAATAAAGAACATCCAGCTAAATAATCTCAACTCAATCACATCTCAAAATATGCTTATTTTTGGCTCAGCTAACTGTAAAGCTCTGAGAGATAGAATCTGATCTTACTGCGTTCACTTACTCCTGCTTCTAATGGACACTGAGAAGTGCACATGGAACATGTTCTTTTATTCTGAGGGCATGGCAGCATGCCCCAAGATATAAGCAATAAAAGATCTGTTTAAGGAAAAGATGTGCAGACTAAACAGTGTCTTTTCTCCAGCTTATTTGCGGAACTGATTAAACAGTTTGGCTGAAGTTTTCAAAGGATGTAGTGTGAGGCAGAAACAGAAAAAAATAAAATTTCATTTTGAAAAGTTACAGCTTTTTAAAGGTGGAAATATTTGGATATAGGATCTCATAGTAGTAGGCATCAAGCACCATGAATAACCCTCAGAACCAGCAGTCCTGGCATGTTATTTAAGCAGATCTGTGGTGTAAGTACTAATGACTTCTGGAAGTGTATCCATCATTTTATGCACATGAATTTAACAACAGAAACTAAAATAGTTGAACTAATGATTACAGAGTTTAATGGTTTGTTTATACTTATATTATAGGCAATGCACATTTTAATATGACATTTTTAATGAGCATTTTTTGTTCCTGCTTTTAGGAGCCACAAAAATTGTTCCTGTTGAGGCTGCTCCCCAAGAAAGTGAACCCACAACTCCAGAGGCAACAGTTCAAGACCCATCACAACGAAGAGGATATCAAGAGTATGCAATTCAGCAAACCCCATATGAACAGGCAATGAAATCTAGCAGGTAATTTTGAATTACTTATATTTATGTTAATGCAAAATATGACTGAAATGCTTCCTTATCCATTTTCATGAAACTGAAATATTTTCTGAGCCTTTTAAATAAAGGAACAGCTGAAAATAATCTGTGCATAAATTGTCGAATTTAAAAAGCCTGTGGAGAATACCTTTTTAAAATAAATTAAAGTAAACATTTCTGTCCATTATGAATATCTAGGGAAATTTTGACATATTATGTCACTAAGTTTCAGTATTGTAAATATAACTGGTTTGGTTTCTTTTTAGGTTGGGTCCAACTCAGCTGAAGATTTTTACATGTGAATACTGTAACAAGGTGTTCAAATTTAAACACTCCCTCCAAGCACATTTGAGGATTCATACAAATGAAAAACCTTACAAGTGTTCATACTGCAGTTATGCCAGTGCAATCAAAGCCAACCTTAATGTTCACATGCGGAAACATACAGGGGAGAAGTTTAGCTGTGATTATTGTACATTCACTTGTCTCAGCAAAGGCCATCTCAAAGTCCATATTGAAAGAGTTCATAAGAAAATTAAGCAGCATTGTCGCTTCTGCAAAAAGAAATACTCAGATGTTAAAAATTTGATCAAGCACATCAAGGAAACACATGACCTTCAGGATAAAAAAGTGAAAGATGTTTTTGATGAGCTTCGCTTGATGACACGAGAGGGCAAAAGACAACTTCTTTATGACTGCCATATTTGTGAACGTAAATTCAAAAATGAACTCGATCGAGACCGTCACATGCTTGTTCATGGTGATGAAAGGCCCTTTGCTTGTGAGCTCTGTGGTCACGGAGCCACTAAATACCAAGCCCTTGAGCTTCATGTGCGAAAACACCCATTTGTTTATGTGTGTTCTGTGTGCCTGAAGAAATTTGTCAGTTCTGTAAGACTCCGTGCTCACATCAAAGATGTGCACGCAGATTTGCATGAAACGTCTGTTTTTAACAGTTCTATCAATCAAAGTTTCTGCCTCCTTGAGCCAGGAGGTGATATCCAGCCAGAAGCCCTTGGTGAACAGCTAGCACAAAGTGCAGATGAATTGAGTATCATGAGTAGTGATGCTATTAACACACCACAACCATCTGCTTGTAAAGGTGAATCAACAGCTGCAGATGTAAACCATAATGGTCAACATAATGGTGACTTAAAAATTGATACAGTCCCTTTGTTAGAATTTGAAAATCCTCCGGTGGAGAATGTAACAGAGACGCTATGTCAGACAACAGACATAGCAGTCCCAAACATTCAATCCTGTGTAGCATCAGATTGCTTTCTGCTGAAAAACGGTAATTCTGGTTCTGATGAGTTAAAAGTTTCTCCTGCAAATGAAGAGGAAGTTAATCACTGCAGTTCTGTAAATGAGCAGGCTGAAGAAATTCAGCTTTTGCTGCCTGAAGACAAAAGTTTAAATCCAAGTCAGAACAATGCAGTGGCTGAGAACCTTTCAGTCTCTGAAGAGAGAAATCAATCTGTTCCTTCTAGTGAATCAGAAACAAGCAATCCACCAATTCAAAATTCAGCAGAAACCACAAACCCTTTGCCAGCATCAGAAGCTAATGCAGCCATCAGTCCACAGGCAGCCTCTTCTAATGCAGTTACATCAGACAGTGGGAGTGGAGCTGTTGCCTTTATGCAGATCTTGGATAGCTTGCAGAAGAGACAAATGAACACGGAGTTGTGTGAGAGGATAAGGAAAGTTTATGGAGACTTGGAATGTGAATACTGTGGTAAGGAGCAGTAGAATGATGTTTTTTGTTGGCCTTTTTTTTAATGTTATGTAGTGGGCCATGTTTTTCCTGCTCCACTGGTTTAATTTTTGATATATTTGTGTATCTTTGTAGCAGTATTAATTTTGTAGTTCAGTGTGGATTCTGGGGTCCAGCGAGATTTACTTTGAGCCGTATAAATAGTGTGAAATGACTCAAATCTCCACAAAAAACCCACTAGCGGAATATAGCATAGCAGTGCTTTGCTAGGCTCAATTTTCTGTTGATGTGAAATTTGATAGAATTAGATTATTTCTGTCCACGTGCCTCTCCCCACCTCATAAGTTTCACTAGGGCCAAACACAGCAGATTTAGGCACGTGATCAGCATTACTCAGTCCATGCCTTAATACTGAAGCTTCATTATCGGCTTAGTATAAAATTCAGAGTCTTTTTCATAAAGTATGGGAGGATGTATGATAATATACATTCTGTACAATAGATACATGTACTGGCATTTTTTTGTGACTTGTTTTGAACCAGTTTTTTGAGATGAAAATTTTCATTACGTAGTATCGGATCAAGACTGTTCTGATTATAATTGGTTTTTTGAGTTTATGAAAGTGGGAAGAATACACTGTTCCCATTTATTCTAACTCAAAATTTTTGTGTTTACATTGCTGGAAAGGAAACAATTTGGGATTTATTTTGTAGCCTTCATTATTGAGAAGGGATAGGAATCAAAGTTTGAAAAAAAAAGAGTTTTTGAAACACCATAACATTGTACGTTAGATGAATTGCCATTATGTCAGAAAAGCCTTGAGGAAGGAATAACATGAAAGGAAGTAAAAAAGATTTTGAAAACCTCTTTTAGTGTACAGTTGCATTCAGATTCTTTGTATAGGAGAACAGATTTAAAGGACTTCCTCATTAGGAAAAAGATCATTTATATGTATTAAAGTTGCCCTTGTTAGTCTGTTTCAGGACATATGACACAATCTTTTTAGACAAAAGTGGTTTTGTAAACATATTTTCAGTAGTGAAGTGTCTTTAGGACAAGTTTTCATTAAAGACAAAGGGGGAAGGATTCAAACTGTGCTTTGCCCGAAAAGAAAACTGAGTATATGTTGGAATTTTCACTAACAATTCTTTAGAAATTACTTTCTTCATGTCTAATTTTATTTTCAGGCAAGTTGTTTTGGTACCAAGTGCATTATGACATGCATGTTCGTACGCACACTCGAGAACATCTGTATTACTGCTCCCAGTGCAATTATTCTTCCATCACCAAAAACTGCCTTAAGCGTCACGTCATTCAGAAACACAGTAATATTTTGCTGAAATGTCCCACAGAACATTGTGACTACTCTACTCCAGATAAATACAAGCTCCAGGCACATCTTAAAGTTCACACAGAGCTGGTAAGTAACAAACAAAACAGTATGTTTGTCTAAATTCAGTGTCATCATCATAATGTTTGGAATTGTGTGGCAATACTTGAAGACATAGGTAAGAGTTCTTACCTGAGCGCTCTCTGCATACTTCTGTACAGGGAATACATGAGTTACAGCAACTAGATATTTGGTCCCTCTCGTAGTAGTTTCCAGGAGAGTATGTCTGTATCCATTTTCTCCCTTCAGTTTTCCCAGCATTCTCAGATTCTTTGGATCTTGAGAGAGTAAAATGAGGTCTGGTACTATAGCTACTTTACTTCATTCCTTGGAGCTGAATTCCCTTCCTTCATAAATAGATGATTGTGGTAAGATGAAAATATGTTCCTCTCTTAATTACTATAGACAGAAGAAGTTTAAGTTGTTGAAAGGAATTATTTTTTTTCCAAATAGCTCCAACTAGTTGCAGCCAATCTCTTTGAATCTGTCTTTTTCTGTTGTGGTTACAAAGGTGAAGAGATCATGTTTTAAAGGCTTCTGTCTTATTCAGTAAGCCTTCTAGCTCTGCATTGTGTTAAAAACAGGTCTGGTCTACTTCTTCAATGTGCCCTGTTACATGTTTTCTTTGAGACTATGCAAGGGGCTGCATGCCTGACTGGAAGCCCTCTTTGTGCAAGACACTGCTTTGTGATCTTGCTCTGATCCAACATTATCACATGAATAATCTTTTGAGGAAAGTGTTTTCTACATCAACCCTGCTTGCATTTGTTTCAAAAGTATGTTTTAAAAAATATATTACAGTATTCAGAATAAGAAATATTTTAAAACTAAGGAATGAGATTCTATTCTTCATTGTTGATTAAGATGCTTTTTTAGAAGTGAAATTATTTACATGCTTTTCTTGGAAGATTAAGAAAAATCAATTATTTTCTTTACATCAGTGTTGCCTTCTTTTCCTACCACGTGGCAGGATCCTTTCTGCTTGCAAGGTATAGTTGATCTGGGACATTCTAGACTTGTGTATACCCAGAGAGGTTATAATGTGCATACACTCACACAGTGTATGAACACAGGTGAGTTCCTTCCCATTCCAAATTGATGTCTAGAAAAGGATGTTTGGCAAGTGCCTGCTCTCCTGGAATAATGAATTTAGTCCACTTTTGACTGTAGTCTTTCCTGAAGGCCATCTGGAGTGCTTAGGTGGAGCATATGACCTCATACCATTTTATAGGAAGATACTGGTATTGAATAAAATACAATTTAGGATTTCATAAAATGTTTGACAAGCATGCTATTTGTAATTAAACTTTCTTGACTGATAATGCCAGAAAATTGGCATGAACCACCTCCTTGCAATTTGGGTTTTTAATAATTTATGCAGTAAAATACAGAAGGTGATTTACCCTTCTCCTGAATTTGTTTTTATTCTTATTCCAGCAGAAGAGAAAATACCATCTGTTTAATTGCAACACTCACTCTTCTGTCCTTTAAGAACAAGGAAATATTCACACAGATGGGCCTTTCTTCATTCTCTACACATTATGGTTTTCGCTGGCATTGTCTTGTAAATAAATCTTAGCACCCTTGATAGAATGCACCACATATGACACATTCCTCCTAATCACATGAGAAAGCAATATCACAACCAACTTAGTCCTGTGATAAATATTGTTGTTACACTTCCTTTTACTAGTGAAATGTGATGCTTGAATTAAGGATTTATGTTAATTTTTCCCCAGATGTGGACAGTTTCTGCATAGCTACTTAAAAAAGCTGTTAACATACAGTGCCTAGTGGTTTCAGGTCGTCTTTTGCAGTCAGCAGGTGGGCTCTTGGCCGATATTTCCGACAGCTGAAGTTACCTTAAAGGTGTTTGTAACAGAACAGAACACTTCACCTCCTACTCTTGTTAAGTACTAGTCTTTTGAAACTGCAGGACAGCTTTAAAAAACAAAACAAAACAAAACAGGTGACACAAAAGGGAACATTTTTTCCCCCTTTTGTCCCCCAATTCTGTAGTATTTTAAACAGAATCTGAATTTGTTATGAAATGTGCAGAAAGCTCGCATAGTAGACATTCTTTTAGGCTCCTTTTGAATTTATTATGTTTATGGTGTCCATCTGATGGCAAAAATCTGTGTAAATGGTATCTGAGACTACTTAAGAAAAAAGAGCCTAAAATTAGATATCCTGTATCCTTACGTCAGTGCCTGTTTTTGATGAGTGTAATGAATGTCTGACAGCTCCCACCAGGAGGATCATTTTCATGATACTAAATAGAACTGAGAAAATGCATTTCATAATTAAAAACAGTGTGACAGTGAGATCTTTCAGAAGTATACTTACTGATGCTCACTGTCATTTTTTGAGTATTTAAATGGACTGAAAAAGTCATGTATTAGAATTTACTCAGTAACTAAACTTGGCAGTTCTCATATTGACCTTTGTGCCCACTGCTTGGTGTATTTACGTAATGCATACCTTACTGAACAGGACCACTCATTTCAAAATATAGTACTTTAACAAACTATGCACAGTTAAATGTGGAAAGCTACTTCAATGTTAATTTTAGTTTGCAAAATCAATTCTTAATAAATACTAAAATTAAAGCTTCCCTGGAGATAGAAGATACCAAAATCTCAGTTCAGTTCCTTGTATGAATGCCTATCTTTTGTTACCTTGTTGCTGGCTGCTTTTCAACTGGATCCCTGTCTTATTTGGTGAACAGGATAAATGATGGCTATTAAAAAGCAGCTTACTGTTCATCCCTGTCACTCAGTATATTGTCATGGTTTAACCCTGGCAGCACCTAAACACCATGCGGCCACTCGCTCACCCCCCACCCTCCGGTGGGATGGGGGAGAGAATCGGGAGGGCACGAGTAGGAAAACTCACGGGTTGAGATAAAAACAGTTTAATAATTGAAATAAAACAAAGTGGAACAGTAATAATAACAGTGATAACAACAATATACAAAGCAGGCGATGCACAATGCAATTGCTCACCACCTGCCGAACCAACGTGTGCCCGATACAAGAGCCCATCCCCGGGACCCAGAGCCCCCCCACACCCTTAGTTTTTATACTGAGCATGACGTCGCATGGTATGGAATACCCCACTGGCCAGCTGGGTCAACCACCCCGGCTATGCTCCCCCCGCCAGCTTCCCATGCACCTGGCAGGGCATGGGAGGCCGAAAAGTGCCCGGTGCAAGCACCGCCCAGCAGCACCCAAAACATCAATGGGCCATCAATGCTCCTATTCCACCAAACCCAAAGCACAGCACACCCCCTCAGCTACTGGGAAGAAAGTTAACTCTGTCCCAGCCRGAACCAGGACATATATAGCCACCCATTTTATTCTCTATGCACCATCCAAGTCTTGCACTGAATTTGGGATTGTTTATTCCCTGGAGGATGATGATGGGGACCATTTATGCGCTGCCTGTTGCCTCAGTATTGGCTACACATCGTTGCTACAGGGAACATTTTTACTTTTGAAGTCTGGGAATTGAGGCTTGGCTTGATTTAAAACCAAAATTTTGCATATATTCTCTGATTTTCAGTACCCGTCTTTTACCTCTAAGACTTGTGTAGTGGTTTTTGACAATTCTTGGCATTTATGGAGCTCTTTAGAAGTTCAAACCATGACATGTGTAAATGACTTAAATGTCATAGTACCTAGGAAAGGGATGGGCAGTTTATAATGACTTTAGAATAATTTACAGTTATGAATGAGGTAGTGGTAACATTAGGGACCGGTTGTGGAACTAAACAATGCTGATGTAGGTACCAGAGTTTGTTTACAACCTCCAATGGGTTTTACAATACTCAGTATACTGAGCAGATAAACATCACGGAGAGGTTTGTCTCTGAAATTATTTTAAATCTATATATGTAATTGATACTGCAAGATAAGTACCTCTATAAAACTGGAGTTCAGACCCAGAACCACCACTTGCACTTAGGTGCCTACATCTGCTTTCACCTATGTTTTGGGATGTAAATGATTCTTGTCTTTGGAAGGATGCTTAGGAATTTCATTATGCTGCTGACCTTTTGTGTAATAGCGTAGTTAGAGCTTTCAGTAGGAAGTGAGATACTTGAGCTCTGATTGCTTATTTCCCCTTCCTGAGGAGTGTTGATTTGCAGACCGTCACTGGTCTGGCTGTGATACCTTTGCCTCTGGAGCAGTGCCACTATGTAGTCAAGAATGCAAGGTATTGGAAACGGAAGGAATTAACCAAAAAATCTTATGATCTAATGATTGAGCACTCAGTTGGAAAATGGCTTTTGTTCTTGGTCCCTGCTTCCATAATGAATGTCAGCTAGCCATTCATTTTTACTAGTGGTTATTTCATGAAAAAATGCTTAAGCAGTACTGTATGCAGGTGCTTGTGATGTTGTGAACTGTGATTTCTGCTGCTTGCCAGACTTCATAAAAGTCTGTCTAACCATTTGCAATTTTTCTGTAGCCTCCTTCACATGTGTGCATAGCCACCTCCTGGGTRCATCAGATCCTTTTAGCTAAGTTGCATTTTAATAGGACATCAGCTTAATTCAGGAATCTTTCGTGAAGATTTTGATTTGAACATAGTGACAACTGTGGTGAAGATTTCTGGATGTCTTCACTCCTCGGAAGTGTAACTCAGGGGYCTAATTCTGTTCCCATAGGCGTTAGAAATTGTATTTCTGTTGATCTGAGTAGAAGCAGAAGCAGGCTTTGGCTCTCTGTTCCTCTACGAAATTATATAATCAAATGTTGTGTTAATTGAGTTAACTTTTGCTGGAAATGCTCTCAGAGTACCAGTATTTAGTAGAGCTGTGTTTTCTTTCCTCATAAAATCATGTCACTACTACTAAAAAGGGGGGAATGGATTGTTGATTTCTATAACGTATTTGTCTAATTTGGGCCTAAACACTTTTTATTATTGCTGTGGTCTTAATTTTACGCTATTAATGAAATTGATAACAAAGCAGTCAGGAGTTCGCACAGTCTTTTTTGAAATTAGTGGCAGAATTGCCGTATAGATCATATAATATATGATCATAGGTATTCTGTGTATATTCATAAGAGAAGATACTTGTGTCATCAGAATGTCTCTTTACTGATGAGTGCAATAGAATAGCTGCTAATGTTTCTGATGTTTTGCAGTGTAGGTCATATTTAGTACTGTTTGATTCATTAAATAAGCTTCATAGTGGTCTGTTGGTTTAAATGCTACATATACAGAGGCTTTTCATATTCCTTTTCGTAACTGTATACTAGTACACCTACCCCTTGAATTATCTTGAAACACATACCTAAGAGAAACAAAATTCTCTTCAGAGAGCTATAAATTGGTAATGCAATATAGCTGATGCTTTCTTAGCACGCTTTTAATTAATTTATATGAAGAGAAAGGCATTGTGATTCCTATGTAAGTGGCCTTATTTTATAATGAAACAAAGCATAAACAAGAAAACTCTGTGATAGTATTAGACTAATTTTTTCACTAGGTCTAAGAATATTTATGGACCTAATTCATTCCTGATTTGTGGAATGTGAACAGTACTTTCAGTCAGAAAGCTAACTTTATTTTGGAATTATTTTAAGTTTCTTGTATTTTCTCAAATTGGCTAATAGGGGGATTAAGCAAATCTCAGGAAGTGTGGAAGTGACTTTGAAATTTAAGTAGTTGATTGGACTATGCAGCTGGTGTCTAACAAAGGTAGATCCCGCTCTCTTGATATTTTGCTTCTGTTTGTGTCCTTCAAAAAAACCCTCAAAGGCATTTAAAAGGCAGGCACTCCGATAAGGCATAGGATAAGTAACTTTTCTTCTTACCAGAGGAAAACTTGCATGCTGAGAATGTGATGAAGGTATTACTACAACCTCAGCATAAGTCCTTCAAAGTGCCTCTGTCATCATCTGTGACAAGGGCACCCTGAAGAACTAGAGCTGTGGTGGGGGAGATCTTCTCTGGGGGTCTGTGTTGTGACGTGGGTGCTCTGAAATACTTCGTTTGCAACAGAGATTTCTTAAAGGCTGGTTTTGAGAGCGATGGGATTACACTGAAGGACTAGCACTGTCACAAGCTCTCAGGGCAGCGGCAGAAGTACAACTTAAATGTTCAAAACTAGTAACGTAAGCTCCAAAAGTCTGTGGCACTGACCTGGACAAACAACAGTGAAAGGTTTGGCTTCAGCTGGATGCTTTCTGTGAGAGACTGGAGCTTGACAGATACACTTTGAAAGGACTCGGTGCTCGGAAGCGCAATCTGTTTGTTACACTACAAAAGATACCCCTTTTGAAGATCATTTACTGCAGAACTTGGTATAGATAACTTTCTAACTGCTTGAAGAAAGCTGGATTATTTTGTTACTGAAAAATTTTGTTACCATCATCATGTGGAAAGACATGTTCTTGGTGCCTGTACTTTCATGTTGCTCTACAGCTCTTGATGCATTTACCGATGATTTTGATTTTTTGTCTCGGCCATTGGCTTATAGCCTTGCCTTCCTGAAGAGTATTAGCAAGAATGTAAAGTTGTCACAATTATAGCATTTTATTGAAAGTAGTAGGTGTGGAGTGTTGGGTTTTTTTTTTTCTTATTTAACTTCATTAGAACAGCGAGGTGTATATGTCTTAGTGTTCTGGGCACACTGAGAAATACTTAATACAACGAGTATTAAAGACCAGCAACACCCAACTGTACATTAAAAGTATACTAATTTTTTTTTCTTCATTTATTGTATATTTTGGAACCAGTTATATAGCAAGTTTGAGGAACAGACTGAGATCTGTCAACAAATTTCAGCTGGCCCCTCAGCAGCCCCTAAATGATACTGTGCTTATGTTTTTCTTGTATGTGTGAAATTATGAATGTGATCATGCAACCCAGTCTTTGAAAAGGTGCAAACATTGCTATAGAGTTTTACTAGAATTAATCTACCAATTTTCATTTGAGTAATGTGTTCAGGTAGAAGTCCGAAATCATCAGTAGGTTTAGGGATAATAGGTTATATCATTTGAGAGACCCTAATTCCGCAAATTAACAGCTCTTTCTCGAGAAGATTTTGTCAGCATTGTAGGCTCCTTGAATCTCTTCTTCCAAAAACCAGCTAGTATTCTCCGCTGTTCCTTCTTCACTTGAGATTCTCAGGGCTCAAAATGGTGACTGCCCCAACTCCGTCATAGCAAGATACTGTCCTTGCTCTACTCAGGGTGGTAATCCTTTAGAAGCTGCCATTCCCAGTCCCTGGTGTAGGTTTTTTCACAGGAGCAAATGACCTTCTAACAGTGCAGGCAGAATTCTCCTTGTGCCGTTGCCGTATTGATGGCAATGAGAGCTTCATATCGCATATCCTGCTGTCATGAAATTATTTATTGCTATTTCAGCCCATGAGTTCTAGGGCTACTTCCGGTTTTAACTTGTAGGTACTTCAACATAGGGATTTCTTTCTCAGAGATACATGATACTGAATGCAAATACCTGCATCATATTCCAAAACCTGTTTGCCATGAACACCCATCAATTTTTGCTTTTCCTTTAAGGGACATGTCCATTCATAGATGTATAACTGAGGCATATAGACAATAATAACGGCCTTGTATGTTTTTCCTCACTCTTCAGAGATGCTGTTTGGTCTCAGGTTAGAAACTGGTGGAGTCCAGGACCCTTATTCTCCTGTTACCTCTAAATTTCTCTTTCATAACACAGGGGTCTGTCTCTTTTTGATACAGTAATCTTCCTTCCACATTCTTCAAGAAGTTTTCTTTCCTCCTGAAATAACTAGTGAAATATCTGTTCTGTAGCTTCAGCTCACCTTTTACAGTGATCTCTTGGTAGTTTGGTAGGTACACATCTCCCACCAGGTAATACGTTATCTGGTTTTCTACCTAGTTGTCAGGACTAACTAGACTTCCCTCCATCTGTTGTTTTGAAAATCCATTCATGTGTTAATCTGGTCAGTGCAGAGGTGACTAGATGACCCACTCATTTGATTGAGCATCCAGTCTGTTGTGTCAGCAGGTGCTTCTGGAAAGAACAACCTCTTCAATTTATATAATAAGCAGCAAATATTATTTTAAATTGGGTAATTTACCAATTAATGGAGAGAAGTCCTACATTTTTATGTGGAGTTAGATGCATTTGTAGAAATACTAAAATTACAATTACACTAAAATTGCATATAGGAAAAAATTGCATCAAAACTCTCCAGTTCAACTTGTTTGATGGTGTTAAATCTTTTATAACATGAGTGACTCTAATAAAAGCCAGAGTAGTCTAAGTTTTTAAATCAAAATAGTAGAATAATACTTTATTGGTAATGCATAAAATGCTGAATATTTATAAAGTAGTTACAAATGTAGACACTAAATAAGTAATGGCATCTGTCATTGTTAACTCTTCTGCTCAATTTCAGGCCATTAAGTAGTAATATAAATACACAWACTGGTGGATGTCTTCAGAATAATGAGATCTGATCCTTAGGTTTCAGAAGGGTGGACTTGTGAAAAAACTGAAGAAAACCTGAATATTACTGCTTATATCAAATACGTTTTCTTCTGTTATGTGACTTTTCTTTTCTTGATTCTCTAAAGAGTCAGTCAGAAGATAATGCTTACATTTATTGTGCATATTCTCATGTGCTGTAACTTGGAGCCCTTCATTCATGAGGATTAATGATGTGCTTAGAATACTTTAATATTTCTCCTTCACTTATTTCACTATAAATATCTTCATTTTTTCCTTAAAAACCGAACCTTCAATTATAACTTTGTTGAGAACCATGTATTACTGAATAATGACTATAGTGATTACACCAGTGGACTGATAATGCAATCTCTTTCTTTCTTTCTTTCTTTCTCGCTTAAGGATAAAAAGAGTTATTCCTGTCCTGTGTGTGAGAAGTCATTTTCTGAAGATCGACTTATAAAATCTCACATCAAGACAAATCACCCTGGTAAGAGAAAATCAAGGAAAATTTCTCAGTCTATTGCAATAAATGGATAAAGGTTTAGAGTGAGCAGTGTAATGTTATTACATTCCAAAGAAAGAGAAGACTCTAATTTAACTGGTTTAGAGTAAAATAGAGGGTTTGCAGATGTTAGAATTTAGAGTGAAAAAAGTTATTGTTCTAGCTCATGTATCGTGTTCCAGCTTGCGCTAAGAAATCTGTCTTCATGTGGCAAAGAACTCRTTTCCAAAAGAGGACCTAGGTGAATTCAAATTAAGCATTGGGAAGTTTGGAATTAGGCATATAGACATCCTGTAACAACCCATGAGACAAAATTCCCATTGGCCATACATAAACTGACAGAAATGCGTTTATTGCACATTATGTTGTCTGTAGGTAATTGCCGTGAATGCAGAGGTCCCTGAGCTGACTCTGTGTGTGCTCAGTTAGTGTGTGGCTGGGCTTTACCTCCAGGGCCAACTGAAGTCTGCAGCAGGGCTCTTAGTAGAACCAGCTGTGATGTAGTATGGCCAGTATTAAGCTGGAGCTGACAAGCCTGGCTGGATCTAAGCTAACCATTGCAGTCCATTCAAACTCTGTTTATACCTTGCATTCTAGTGCCCTGATTTATCAGTGCAAGCACAACATAAAAAAAATGCGGTAAGGCAATGTGCTGTGCCTGAGTAAACAATCCTTTCTCAAATCTTGGGAATTCAGTGCCAAAGTGCTCAAGTGACTGGTGCAGGGACTGATTTAAATCTGATGTGATGTGAAGTTGGCAGAGCCGCATTGGTGTGTCCATACTTTCCTCCTCAGTATCTGTATTATGTTGGATAGAAAGGCCCACTGCTACTGTGGATGAAGGAGAGTTGACTGCATTGGCCAACATACTTTAATTAACTCATCTACAGTGTTACTTATCACCTGACATAATTTGATATTAAGAAAGAAAATACCAGCCACGCTCAAACTGAGTTTGGGGAAGAAAAAATCCAATTAAAATATGTAACTATTCTTGTCTTTGTCAGAAATACGACATAATAGGTAAAGCAGTAGTTTCTTATCTTCCTACTACCACTAGATAGTGCTAGACCCGTATTTTAAACAAATTTCCTTCACTTTAATTTCAGACTAACTCCCACTTTAGCTCTTTAGTTACCAAACCTCTTTATTTGCAGACCACTCTACAACAGTGTGGTTGGAGGGCTTGTCATACATCAGGGGACATGTCTGATGCAGCAAATTGAGATGAGGAAAGGCTTCTGTGCTATACTGTAGTCAGGAGGTATGTCACCCAGCAAGCATAGAAATTGAATCTCAAGAGATGTGCCTATAAAGCCTTTGTGCTGTCTGAACCAGGGAGTATAGGAGGCCTCTCTAGATAATGTGATCTGTGAACTAGCAGTACATTATGTACTGTGCCCTTACAGGTTGCCATTGGTCTGCACTGGTCCATTGACTGCTGAATTATTAGTGTTTGCTGTGTCTGGGGTCCAGAAATACCAGTTAACTCTGGAGCCCTGATGTGCTAAACTTATGCATTTAAATACTTTTGAACAATTCCTTTGGTATCTGAATCCCTCTAAAAGTRTAGAGTAAATTTTTTCATCCAAGAAAGTGGGTTCTTTTAAACTCTGGGTTATAATAGAGGTAAGGTTAAAAAAGAAAATCTGCACAGCCTATTATTTTGTGTCCTCACTTTTAATTCATATATCGCAGGCAAATAGAACTTAGAAGCAAAATACCAGATTTATTAGATATATCTCCATGGTACTAAAGAAATACTACATCTAAGATATGCCTGTGCCATAGTTAAGCAACAACACTGTTTTAATATATGGAGGAGAATTAATGCACAAATCTTTTTCCTGTGCATGCTGTCCTTGTAATCAGGAGGAAATCCTTTATTCATACAACATACTTAATTACAAGCCAAATAAATGTGAGGGGTCTGATGGTATAAGCTATCAAGTACTGCAGTGGAATGAGTGTAATTGTTTTTAAAAATATAAATGGAAAAGAATAAAGACGAAACGAAAAATGGATACTGTTAAAAGGAATTGAATTTTAAAATGACATATCAAAAATTAATTTAAACTGAAACCCTTTCATATTTATCATTAAAATGCTATTTCTGGAGCTCCCCTCTCCTTCCTTTCTTAATATCATTCAGCATGACTCCTCTCTTGTCTCTTCTATTTCGTCAAGTAGAAAGCGTGAAATAAAATAGTACTCCTTCCTCGTCTAGGTTTGCAGAGAATAGGAGTTGAATTCTGGTCCCATGAAGGCAGTGGGACAAAAATCTCTGTAGACTTTGGTAGAGCAGTATTTCAAACCAAAGAGGTAAGAGAGCTTGGCTTTATTGCCAAATGATTTGGGTACTCAGCAGTGAAGGAGGAGTCTTGGATTCTGGTCCCAGCTCTCAGAATTATCTACCTTTTCATCCACTGTCTGATTTAATATGATATTTGTTAATAGTCCTGAGACATGAGAGGCATCAGCTTTCATAGATCCCTACTGAGCAGACATACTAGCCTGCAGTCATGAATCAAGGATCTAAGCCGTAGAAGGCAGATGAGGGTTCAGACTTGTGTCTGTGTTTTTCTTTTTTGGGTACTTTAGAACATATCTCTGCTCAGTTCACGGGCTTTTATATTTCCCTTTTGAGGTTGTTTTCCGTGTGCATATGAGTTCAGGCAGGATTTTTGATTCCACTCTGGGACCAATCATCAGGAGACTAGGTATGACAGTTCAGATTTGGTAAAAATCTAAGTTTAGACTATAACTTTCAAATTTTATAAGATTTTGGGCATARTAAGTCATCAGCTTTCATTTCTTAATGTTTCGATTGCACGAGTGCTGTACTTTCATTGGGTCGTGATATTTAGCATTTTATTCATCTGAAATGCGTTGAGTAATTGGATTTATTTTTTAAAAGCATTTGGCAATGTTTGCATGATGTRTGTTTGGGACGTTTTAATTTAAACTTCATTATTTTGAGCTTTTTCACTGTGACAACCAAAACATTAGATCGTATGAAGGAAAAACTTGGAGATTTGAGTGTGTTTAGCCTGAATAAGCRAAGGCTAGGAGAGGAATCTTAGTTGCTGTTTTCAGCTGTCTAATAGGAGATTAAAAAGAAGACAGAGCCAGTATCTTCTTGGAACTGTACAGTGAAGGGATATGAGTTGAAGCAAGGAGATTCTGATTAGAAATTAGGAAAATAATTTTGACTGTAAAGGTGGTCAAACACTGGAATGAGCCAAGAGAGGTTGTAGAATCTCCATCCTTGGATATGTTCAGAACAGGACTGGATATGACCCTGAGCAACTTGATTTAACTTTGAAGTTGGAACTCCAAAGTTGGCCCTGCTTGGAGCAGGTGACCTTAGAGGTGCCTTCCAATTGCATTTATTCAGTGAGTCTGTTTTTTCCTTTAAAGTTTCTGATTATCAGGCATTCTGATCATTATAGCTGTGGGTGAAGTGAATTGTCTTCAGATCCTTGACATCTGGAAATCTGGAGTGAAATCTTGAATAAAGTCTTTTGAAAATATTGAAGAAAAAAATACCAAATTAGCTTATTGGGAAAGTTCATAGTTGGAAAATGATTTCTAAGCCAGTGGCACACCCAAGATTTTTTATATTTAAAATATTTTTTTTTAGCCAAGCAGTGTGGACACTGAGTACACAGATCAGGAGAGAAAGGACAGAACATCCTAGAAGCCCTAAGGAAAAAAAGGTCCTTATGTTCTTTGCTCAGGTCTTACCTGAGTGGCAGTAGGAGAAGTAGAGCTTTTAAAAAGTTGGAGTGAATCAGGATCTAGCTCTTCAATATTACTTACAGAGCAAATCCCCTCATGTCCTGGTTTTTATTACCTTTTACATTTCTCTCAGAGGTTTCAATGACTACTATTTCTGAGATTCTTGGCAGAAGAGTTCAGCTGAAAGGACTTATTGGAAAACGAGCTGTGAAATGTCCCTACTGTGATTTTTATTTTATGAAGAATGGATCAGACCTTCAACGTCATATTTGGGCTCATGAAGGTAAAACTCTGGTTTTAAGCTTTTGGGCATATAATCAGTCTCATATTCCACACAAGCTTTCCTGACATAAAAAGAAATTCAAATTTATTGCTATACCTGACTCAAAAACTTTACGCTACAGTAGAGGTTAAATAATTAGTTTAATAGATTCCAGATCACATATGGAACTGCACGCTCATAACATGAATAGACAGCTTAAATGTTTTATAAAATTAATAAGTTTCTGATTCATTTTTTTCCAAAACTCATTCATAAACATCTATGAAGTATTCTATAATAAATGTGAGTCAGGAGGAGTGAATTAAATACATGCTCAGTCTCTTAAAACAAGTAATTTTCTGTATCTTCTCATGAATAACTGCTGCTCTTTTCATATTTGTCCAAAAATACTTGGTCTGGAAATCTATTAGTAAAACAATTGAAATCCAGTTGCTTTGATGTATGCATATAAATTCTGTGTGTATTTTAATTAAATCATGCTGAGCATGGCAGCTAGCTGACATGGTCATAAACAGTGATGAAAAACCCATAAGATAATGCTGATCATATCTATGACTTTTTAGGGAGAAATTCCAGTAATATGGCAACACACAGGTTAAAAATCCCTTGAACTTAAAATCTATGCCCAGTAAAATCTTGAGTCTACCCAGTCTGTCTATTTTTATAACAGGTGGAAGGCGTCTCACATGCTCTTTAGTCAGTTCATAATCTATAGAACAGATTGCCTACRGTGTTTGAGCATTATTTTGAATTCTTTAGCCATCCCTCTGCATAAAGGGGATAATGGGACTTGGTACTCTCAAACTGGTATTTTGGTTCCAAAGTGTTTGTTCCCATGCAGATAGTTCAGACATTTATACTAGTACTGCATATTTGTTTGAATGCTGTAACTATGAGCTTACCTGCCTGTGTACTATAGTAGTGGTCCTCTCCAGTAGCCTTTGCTCCATTAAGGAGTTCAGGTAATGCAAAATTGTAGGCTTAGAGCAATTACTTGTGTATTCCATAGATACAGTTTGTTTATTTTGCCAAGAAAGCTTGGAACCCATCTCATCTAACTAGCAGGAGAAAGAGGTGAAYAGAAATTTATTCCCAAATCAAAGTGTGCAATCAAGTCTGCTTAAAGTAGGCTATAATTCCTCATGCTTGTAAATCTAGTTTTAAGGTCATAAATATCTATCTAAAACTGCCAGAGCCTCATGAAACTGTTGAACTACTCTGCCAGTTCAGATTTATTCAACTTTTCTTTGAAGGATTTACTTTGTTCTTGTAGACCTTCTGCTAGATGACATACTGTGCGTCTCTCTATTACATGCTTTGGACTGTTTGAGAGAAGTGAAATTGTAAGTGCTTGCATCTTACTAAGCAGGAGAAAAAAAAAAAGTACTACTGTGTGAGCCATTAGCAAATCTGATACTAATTAACAATAAAAGACAGCTTTGCACATTTAACTTCTGCTTACATATTAAGTACCTAATGAACCAGTCCTCCTTAAAACAGCTTTCTTCATTCTTTATTGTAGTAAATAGAGAATGATAGTTATCTGAAGATTTTTAGAGGGAGATTTGGTACGTAYACCATCTGGGCATCAACATAGGCAGTCTGGATTCTACTTTTAAATGAACGATGGACACACCAAGGCCAAAATATTAGTATTTGCTTGGTTAAACTCAGTACCTGGCTTCAATAGGGAAGTATTTAATTCTAAAAGAACCCCTCCTTTTTCTTAGTAAGTTAAATGATGCTTTCAAGAGGTCGGTATCATTTCACACAGAAGCTATAGATGAAGTTTCTTAAATGTGGATATCCAAATTTTAAAATGTTGACCTTGTTGTCCATATTGCTCACATGATCTGGAATTTCTTTCAAGCAAACGTCCACCCTCTCTCATCAAAAAGTACAGCTTGTTTGTTTCATAGTATGTTTTTTTATTTTTAGGTGTCAAACCCTTCAAATGTTCTCTCTGTGAGTATGCCACTCGCAGCAAGAGTAACCTGAAAGCCCATATGAATCGTCACAGCACTGAGAAAACGCACCTTTGTGATATGTGTGGGAAAAAGTTCAAATCAAAAGGCACTTTGAAGAGCCATAAACTCCTTCATACTGCTGATGGTAAGTGTGTGTTTATTAAATCCAGGTTTATTTTAGGGCAATAAATACTGGCTGTACTACAGGACCTTATTAACAAGCATTTTTCACTTGAACACTAAGTGCTACTTACAAGTTTTGTTTATTCCCAGGAGACACTGTTTGTGAAATAATTCAAAACTTTGCAAAATTAATTTCTGTGAAAGAAAAGACAGCTGTCTCTGGAATACTTGATTTTTCTGAAATTTTGTGTTGGCTTTATATCCCTTTATATTCTTACAGAGAATTGTTGATCTCAATAGAAATTTGAAAATACAAATAGTTCCATGGATAAGTCTCTTACTACTTTCTTCTGTGAGAATATTGTTAGGAGTTGCCGAATCCAGTAGCCCAATAGAGGCAAGGCTGCTGCAGCTCTGTGTCCCCAGGTCTAGTCAGCCAGAGGCAAGCCTGAGCATGTATTCTCTATAGGCACGCATGCAGCACACGCATTTGCGCCGTAATTTTAATGTTTCTGTGATGATAACAGAAAAAAGTGAGATACAAATCCAGAAAAATATCATCTTTTATATCAAAATTTGGGACACAACAATACTTTATTCCTCTGTGATTATCAAATTGAAGTAATTGATTTAGCAGGGTAAGTTGTACATGTATGTTTATATCTGTGTGTGTAAGAGAAAGAGATGATCCCTTTTACATTGATATGGTACATATTATAGAAAGCATATAGTTACTGTAGTATTACCAAAGTTACTGTAGTATTACCATGAGTTAGTAAATCACTCGTTATTCAAAAAGTACTTTCCAATATTTTGAAATAACTTGGTCAATAACAAGCAGGTGTTGCACATACATCTAAACTTCACATGCAAGAATCAAGATTTTACTTATCAAATGCAATCCTCAGCTGATTCCTGGCTGGGAGAAGGAGGCAGGTTGTATTTGAATTAAAAGGAAATTTGGAGCATGATCAGACTATAAAGTTAAAAAAAGGTCTCTTTCTATGGTGCTATAAAAAAATCCCTGCATGGGGTTTAATTGCAAAACCCTTCTGTTTTGTTTTCACCATCTGGCATGTCCAAATAGTGAAATTCAGCAATGAAAGTTGAATTTGTTTTTACCTGTGAGTTAGTTCTATTTCTTGAACAAAATATATATGTGTGTAAGTAATTACTGCAGTTCAGCTGAGGCTGCTTTGAAATTTGGCACTGTTAAGAATAGCACTATAGTTGTGCAGGAGCTGGCCTTGTCTGGATTTGGTTTAAAGGTGTGAAGTTAGTTTTGAACATTTAATTGCATTCAAGGAACTATATTCTCTTATCATTTACTGCAAGGTCAGGCTGAAACGTTGACTCTAGAGGCAATGTTATTACCAGGAGCCTTTTTTATCTGGCTTCAGACTGTCATCATCTTGTGCAATAACTGAGGTGATTCATGTTCCTTTTTGATGCACCTCCCTTTTTGACTGACACAAATGAATCCAAGACTTACGCTCTTTTGCCTTGTTTTTTACACTTCCAAAAGTGTTCCAGGAAATTCCCTGTACCTTTGGAAAATGTGTTTTGCCATTGCTCCAGTGGAAACAGAATCTCACTGTCTGTGGAGTCTTAAGTAATTTTCCTCACTAAGTCCACCCCAGTAAACTCTTCATGCATTTCAAATGCTTGTGAAAAATTTGTCACTAGGAATGTAGCATATGATTTGTCAGGGGACTTTCAGCCTCTTGAATGCTGACAGTTTCTCTTTGCCCAGTGTCCCTTTCTATAGTGACAGCATTTCAAAAGTTCTTGCTAGCGCACATCTAGTGTTCTTCAGTTATTTCACGAATAAATGCATTTGAAAGATGTTTTGCTGTTTATGAGTCTTGTCTTCCTGACTTATGAATCCAGGCAATTTTTGTTCAAATATCAGCCCTGCAAGGTCAATTTAACCAGTGGAATATAAMGTAGATTTCTGTCTGCTTTATTCTTCTCCAGAAGACAAGACTTCTCAAGAGTGGCATGATAGAAAACAATTCCATAGTCCAGGCTTATTACTGTTTGTGATTAGAAATAAACCTGAAAACACGGTTTTCGTTATTTTAATTAAATATCAGAAATTGTCTTACGGTTTTTCTTAGCTGTGTTTTATGGAAACTTTCACACTCATTTTTTGTTGTGGTTTAACCCGGCAGGCAGCCAAACACCACACAGCYGCTCGCTCACTCCCCCCGCACAGTGGGATGGGGGAGAGAATCGGGAAAGAAAAAGTAAAATTTGTGGATTGAGATAAAGACAGTTTAATAAAACAGAAAAGGAAGGGAAAATAATAATAATAATAATGGTAGAATATACAGAATGAGTGATGCACAATGCAGTTGCTCACCACCCGCCGACTGRTACTCAAACAGCGATCACTACTTCCTGGACCACGCCTCCTATTTATGTACTGAGCATGACGTCACATGGTATGGAATACCCCATTGGCCAGTTGGGTCAGCTGTCCCGGCTATGCTCCCTCCCAGCTTCTTGTGCACCTGGCAGAGCATGGGAAGCTGARAAGTCCTTGACTAGCAGACTACTTAGCAACAACTAAAACCATCAGTGTGTTATCAACATTATTCTCATACTAAATCCAAAACACAGCACTAGGAAGAAAATTAACCCTATCCCAGCCAAAACCAGGACAGTATCCACCCCTTATTCTATACCATCTACGTCGTGCCTCGGTCTCACATTTTCCAATACATTCTGATTAATCACCACCACTTTTCTTGTCTTTTGATATATACACACAGATATCATTCCCTTAGTCTATGGGCCATCCATCTAAAATGTCCAATGCGTTCATTTAGTCCATGACTGTGGGCTCCATCTGTTGTAACAGTCTTTCAGGGCAGGAGAGATGGTGTGTGGTGTTGGATTATTGCATCCTGAAGCCAGTTCTGGTTCCATTATCGCTGCRTTTGTCTGGTTCTATCATCGTTGCACTTTGCTYGGTTTCATCAAAGTTTCTCCTTCATTAATCTGGGTGATTTTTACTGCAATGCTGTTGATATGACATATAGCAACCATAGAAGTGATGACATACAGTATTATATAGCAATTAACATCATACAAATCAATTCATTGGCTATTTTCACCCAAAATCAAATCYCMTTGAGGTACACATCRGACTTCCCCATCCTTTCGCATTACCCACCAAGTGCACCCAGGTCCTTGAGCAAAAGCAATCCCACRAATGGGTTTTCCCTTGCCTGAGGCAGGAGTAACCCAGACTGTCTTCCCCAGCATATTTTTTATGTGCACTACAGGGACTTTATCCCCATCTACAGTACGTAAGGGTYTTGATTGGGCAGGGCCAGCTCGGGTGACAGATCCCATAGTGTTGACTAGCCAGGTGGCTTTTGCTAAATGTGTATCCCAATGCTTGAATGTCCCACCACCCATTGCTCTCAGTGTAGYCTTTAGCAGYCCATTGTATCATTTGATTTTCCTGGAGGCTGGTGCATGACAGGGGATGTGATACACCCACTCAATGCCATGCTTTTTGGCCCAGGTGACTATGAGGGTGTTTCGGAAATGGGTCCCGTT